>QEOQ01000038.1:9064-35617 GCA_010279815.1 Brachionus plicatilis | reverse complement strand
AAAAAAAAAAATTAAAATAAAATAAGCCTCGCTGCAAAATCGCTACTAAATGTAAAATGCGCTGTAAATCAAATATTAAGCTTATTTGAGACCAATTGAGTGCCCATTTGGCTCGAACTATTCACATTGACGGACACGGGCGAGGTAGCCGCCGGCTGAGCGATTACCGGCGTGCCTGCCAGGCCAGCGCCCTTCACCGCCAGCTGCTTGGCCGAGCTGCCAACTTGGGGAGTCGCCAGGCTGATCGCCGGCGTCGACGCACTACTCGTCATGCAGCCACCGCTCCTCGAGCTCAAACAGTCCAGCTTTATTTCCAAGGCGACCCGCTGATCTGTCAACATCCGCAGCTCGCGCTCCAGCTCATTGAACACTCTTCTCAGCATCTGATTTTGCTCGGTGTGATGCCGAATCGACTCCACCAACTGCTCGCTCTGTCCTTCACCGGCCTCTTTGTCCCTGTTGCTGCTGTTGTTACCGAGTCTGGCCGTGCGCTCACCGCTCAGTTTGTTCATGCGCTCGACCAGCTCTTGGACACACTTGACCAAGTCGGCGTCGCCAATGTTGGACACTGTTTGGCAGGCGCTGTTCTGTTTGCTGATGTGGAAGTTTAGAATTCGCGATTGGTGGTAGCTCTGGGGCAGAGGAGGTGGCGGCGGCGGCGGTTTGTCTTGGGTGGCGCTGATGGGCGACGTGATGCGCGGAGGAACTGTGGGCTGCTGTTGGAATATGCGTGGAGTGTTGATCACTTGGGTCTGGGTGCTGCTGGGCTGGGAGAGCGGTGGTGGCGGGATAGATGTGTTGTTGTGGTTGACTGCGCCGAGGCTTGAGCTGCGCGAGTGGCGAGGCGGCGGCTCGGGCACTGCGGGCCGCGCTCTCAAGGCGACCGGGTGCGCGAGGGCCGCGTCGCTGTGCGGCTTGACGCCGAAGTGGACCGGCTCGTCGCCGCACGCGTCCCAGGGTCTGTTCAGGCTGGTCTCCGAGTTGAAGTCGATGAGGGGCGCGTATGGCTGCAGTTTGGCTGGTAGTTCGTTGGGCAAGTCGAAATTGCGCACTCGCAGAACCACTAGGTGCATGGCTGTGCAGAATTCGGCAAAGGAGAGCACGCCGTCTTTGGTAACGTCTGACAGCTCCCAAATTTTGGACAGTTCGGTAAGGGGAAGCTTGGAACGCTCGAAAAATGGCTTGGCTACTGAGCCCACTATGAAGCCGTTCAGGTCTGGTTGCATTGTTCTAAACTGTTTTTCGTAGTAGGAGTACAATTTTGGCTTGATGGTCCAAATGTCGTCGTCGTCGAGGTCCTCGTCAGTGTTGTAGCTGTCGTCGTCGTCGACCGGCTCGTCGGAGTCGAAGCATTTTTTGGAGGTGGGCAAATCGTCGTCGTCGTCGCTGAGCTCGTCGTTGGACGAGTTGGCCTCGTTGTGCTGCTGAGCGGGCTCGTCGTCGTCGTCGTCATCGCCCTGATCGCTCGAGTTGTAGCCGTTCTTGGCCATGCGCAGGTAGCTCGACCAGTCTTTGTTCTCCATGGGGTTGGCGTCGGAGCCGTTGACCAGGGCCACGTTGTCGAGGTCGTCGGCGGCGCCGCCCGACCAGTGAGAGCTCTCGCTGACGGACGCTATGGACGTGGTGTCGAAGTCGGCCGGCTTGCCTGCAAAGCTCGCGTCCGCTCTCCGCTGCATCGCCGCTAAGCACTGTGACAGAGAAAAGGATTACTCGTTAAGTTGATGCACTAGTCTAAATAGGTTACGTTGGCGGGGCTTGCTTCGTGACAATGCGTCAATGAGCTCATTTAGATTGTCTATCTAAATAAATTCACAGTCTGATCAATTAAAATGGTGATCGTTGAGAACAGGAATTTTTTTTTTTTTTGTTGTTGTTTTTTTTTTTTTTCTCTTTCTCTCTCTCTCACTGTTTTCTAACTATTTGATTCGTATGCATAAAATATTCTCTTTTAATTTTTTGTTTCTCGTAAGGGATTCAAGTGAGTGAGCGGGTGATGATGGTGAGGTGGTGGTGGTGGTGGAGCGGGTGAGTGTGCGCCTGTGCATGTGCAATGCCATTTTTTGAGTTGAACAACAAAATTTGACCGAATTGTTCTCTTGTGCCATGTAGAGAAAAAATGTTTTTTTTTGAATTATTTTTTAAATGTTTTTTTCGAAATAATGTTTAATTTTTGAATAAATTTTTTTTTGAATTTTTTCTATTTTAATTTGGAAAATAAAATTCGATCTTTGAAGAAAAAAATTTTTTTATTTAAATTTTTGTTTGGAAATGATATTTAATTTTTGAAGAAATTTTTTTTTTAATTATTTTCAATTTTAATTTGGAAAATAAAATTTTGATCTTTGAGAAAAAAAATTTTTTTTTTAAATTTTTTTTAAATGTTTTTTTAGAAATGATGTTTAATTTTTGAAGAAATTTTTTTTTAATTTTTTCTATTTTAATTTGGAAAATAAAATTCGATCTTTGAAAAAATAAATATTTTTTTTTAAATATATGTTTGGAAATAATATTTAATTTTTGAAGAAATTTTTTTTTAAATTTTTTTCAATTTTAATTTGAAAAATAAAATTTGATCTTTGAAAAAAAAAATTTTTTTTTAATTTTTTCAATTTAATTTGGAAATTAAAATTGGATATTTGAAAAAACAAAAATGTGCATGTGCAATGCCAATTATTGAGTTGAACAAAAGAATTTGATCGAATTGTATCCTCGTGCCATGTTGAGAAAAAAATTTTTTTTTGAATTTTTTTATTTAAATTTTTGTTTGGAAATAATATTTAATTTTTGAAGAAATTTTTTTTTAAATTTTTTTCAATTTTAATTTGAAAAATAAAATTTGATCTTTGAAAAAAAAAATTTTTTTTTAATTTTTTCAATTTAATTTGGAAATTAAAATTGGATATTTGAAAAAACAAAAATGTGCATGTGCAATGCCAATTATTGAGTTGAACAAAAGAATTTGATCGAATTGTATCCTCGTGCCATGTTGAGAAAAAAATTTTTTTTTGAATTTTTTTATTTAAATTTTTGTTTGGAAATAATATTTAATTTTTGAAGAAATTTTTTTTTTAAATTTTTTCTATTTTAATTTGGAAAATAAAATTTGATCTTTGAAAAACAAAAATTTTTTTTTTGGTTTTCTTTCTTTAACACTAGAAGCACCAAAATTTCAAACAACTAGATAATTTAAAAAATAAATCATATATTTTATATTCAAATTTATTTAAATTATTAAATTTATTGAATAAAAATAGTAAATTAATACATTTTAGTCTTTTCTTAGGCCTTATAAAATATTCATTGCCAATAACACTTTTTTACAAATACTCTCTATTTCTTTTGTACAATATCCACACGCTGCTTTTTACATTTTGAAAAAAAATCTATCGCTTTGTAATTACCACATAAACGAATTTGAACAAAATTTTTTTTATTTGAATTGAGTTAATTTAGAAAGTTATTCTTATTTTTATGCTTAAAAAAATATCATGCTCAAAATAACAAAAATTGACTTGGATTTTAGCGGCCAAAAATCGAAAAAGAGTCATTTTGACTCGTTGGCGCTTCTAGTGTTAAATGTTTTTTTCGAAATAAGATTAAATTTTGAAGAAAAATTATTTTTTAAAATTTTTTCTATTTTAATTTGGAAAATAAAATTCGATCTTTGAAAAATAAAATTTTTGTTGAACTTTATATTAATGTATTATTTAAATTTTTGTTGGAAATTAGATTAAATATTTGAAATTTTTTTCTGCTGAAAATTTATAGTGCAACTTAAAAAAAAAAATTTTTTTTTTGAATTTTTTACTTGAAATTTATTTTTGGAAATCAAATTTAATTTTTGAAGAAAAAATTTTTTTATTTTATTTTTAATTTTATTTTGGAAAACTAGCATCCGTGTGTCTTTCCTTATGGATTTAATTTTTAGAAAATCTGTCAATTTATAGTGGTTTCTAGTGGATTGTGACCCCATTTTTATCCTTTTACCTTATTTCGAAATACACCCTAATATCAATTAGACATATTAATTCAAGGAATTGCAAAAAATTTTTCTTTGTCAAAAGTATTTTTCAGAATTTCTTATGATTTTTATTCATTTTAAAGGCTTTGAACCTTCCTAATAACCTTTTTGGATAAATATAAAAATTTCTAAATAGTTTTTTCGAAATTTCTCATGATTTTTTTCATTTTTTTCGGTTTGTGATTAGATTTAATAATTGAAATTTTTTTTTGATGAAAATTTTGTCATAAGGCTGATTCTCTAAGTTGGATCAGTTATTAAGTATTGCTCTCCTTGTTGATTGATATGATATATTATGGTTAATTAATATTTTATATTAATTGGTATTACTAGGCAACTCTAATTAATTGCTTCGAGACGAATGTGAATTAGAGATGGTATTTAAAAGAAATAGAGTTTTGGTTGAATTAACGTTCTGTTTGCTGAAAATAAAACAATTTAAAACAATCCAATTTTTTCTTGGTACAATGAATACAAGGAAGAAAACCACCCTACAGCAATTTATAGTGGAACTTTGAACAAAAAATTTTCGAAATTTTTACTTAAAAAAATTTTTGAGAATCAAAAAAACTAAAGAAAAATTTTATTTAATTTTTAATTTTATTTTGGAAAATTAAATTTGATCTTTAAACATAAAATTTTTTAGAAATCAAATTTAAATTTTGAAGAAAAAAATTTTATTTTAGGGTCTACCCAGTCCCTACCAACAAAAAACTGCACTCCACAAATAAAAAAACTTCTAAGCAAGAATTTTTTTAATATCTTTTAAAAACTGCCATTTAATATTTTAGATAATAAAATTCCTAAAATTTTACATAATAAAAAAAAATTTCGGAATTATTGGAGATTAAATAAGAACGACGAATTTTTAAATAAACGTAAAAAAGGTCGTCCAAAATTAGTTGGAAGTTGGTTTTCCTTAAAAAAGATTTTAATTTTTTTTTTAATTAATATTAATATATTTTATTTATTTTTTTGTGGGGAACCATTTTTCTCTTTATTTTAGGGGTCTACATATTACCGACAAAAAAAATTTAATTTCCACAATAAAAAAACTCACGCAAAAACTTTTCAACACAAAAAATTAAATACCATTAATAAACTTTATAACATAAAATTTTTTTTAAAATATTCATATTTAATTAAATCACCATTTATTTTTGAAATTTTTGAATCATTCAAAAAGCCAAATTTTATTCTAATTAAAAATTTTAAAAGATTAATGCTTTTAAGAAGGAAAAAAGCTAACTTCTGAATATTTGGTAAAAGATAAGGGAAAGAGAAAATGTGTGAAAACATATAATGATGATACTTTGCTCAATGACGCCGAGCCAATTGATAAACCTTAAGAACAATATGTTACAAACGCAAAAATAGTTGATTCAATTTTTGTAGAAACATTTCAATTGCCAAAACCACAATTTTATAATGAAAAAGAAGATAATGTAAAATATTTTATTAATTTAGTTAAAAAAATAAATAAATTTTTTTTTTAATTTTTTAGTTAAAATATTTTTGGAAATAAAATTGTGCTTGAGACAGAAAAAATTCGATTAATACAATGCGCATCTCCTTTCCTAAAAAATGCACCGAAAACGCGGAATTACGCATTTAATTTCTCATTTATTTTTCTGCAAGAGAATTTAATTCTTTTTCAAAAAATGTCTTGATAATAATTTTTATTTTTTTTTCTTATTAAATCAAAGTGCTTTTAAAATGGAAGTCTATTAAAAATTATCACAAATTCTTGAAAAAATTTCAATTAATCAAAAAGTTTTTTTTCTAGAGAATAATTTTATCGTCGACATAATTAACTTTATTTAATAAAATATAATCTATTTGAAAAATTTCAGTTTAAACTACAGATCTCTTACATATTTTTTATTTTTGTTTTTATGCGAGTTTCGAATAAAGATCCATATTATCTAGAAGTCTTAATTTGGAGCTCTTTTTTCAGTTTTTATCTTTTTTACTTTTTTTAATAAGAACAGAATTTTTTTTTTGACAAGTCCAAGATACAAAATATAGATTTTATTTCAGGGGAGACGCGTCTACTGGCTAAGTAAATTTTAAATATATTTTAAATCCTATTTTTTCAAAAAATTATTTATCAAAAAATTTAAAAGACTAATTTTTTAATAAATCTCCTTGAAAAAGATTTCTTTTAAAAACAACATCCATCAAAAAAGAGAAAAAAAAACGCCTTATTTATAAAAAATGATGAGAGTTTGACATGAAAAGGATATTAAATAAATATCAAATGACATAATGCATCAAAAAAAAATTAAATAAGAAATTTGGAAAAAAGTTGATCTTTTTTAAAAGAAATTTATTTTCTAATTTGTATAAAAAACTAAATAAAATATAAAGATATTTGTTTTAAAACAATAAAAACTAAACATCCTTTCTTTGCTTTTATCTATTTAACTTCAATGCAATAAGACTCGAAAGTAAGTCCAATTTATTTCTTATTTTAGATAAATTTAAAACATCGCTCTTTTTTCAAAATTGTATTAAATTTTCATCAAAAGGCGGAATAATTGAACAAATATTTTTAAAAATACTGTTTAATATTACAATCTTAAGAAAAAAGTAATTTGCTTTATTCATAATATATATATTCATATCTTTAAAATTTACATCTTTCATTAAAATAAACTATTTTCTCTAAAATAATAAAATTTAAAGATTTTTCAAAATTTTAAGTTCAAAACAGAAATTTTTTTTTGGAGAAAGTAAAATTTCTGTCACATGATAATCTCTAAAAAGATAAGTCACCCTCCTATTTTTTCATCCGGGCTTGGGACCGGCAAACGGCATAGTTATGACGGCGCCTTCCCCTAAGAAGCACGTGGGACGTTCATCATAAACAGCGCCACTCATCCGAGCACTTTTAATTTGGCTGCGAACTCGGCAACTATTTAGACTAGCTTGGAACCACAAACCAAGCGACATTGTCAATTTAGAAAGAGACAATGTCTTAACTTTAGTGCTTCCAAAGTTACGGCTATCCAAAGAGGGTCAGCTGTAAAACAAGTTCTTGCTCTGCTAAGATTCTATACTGGATGTTGGTCAAGCCAGCGGCACCCTCATACGACAAGACTAGGACAAAGACCCGTAGATCTATGTACCCGTAATACAGCTCTTCTTCGGACTCGTAGAAGACCACATAGTGTGGCTGCCACCACCCTCCTCTTTTCTCATCCTGGGCTTGGGACCGGCTTACGGCAGAGTTATGGTGCATTTAAATCTTATTTTTATCTTTGTTTCTTTGAAAAAATTGTGGTGATTTGAAACTAGGGTTTTTACCTTTTTATAAGTAAAATTACGTAAATTTACGTTAAATAGCTTTTTTGAATGAATTATATATGATAAAAATTTTTTGGAACTTAAATATAGCCTTAATGACCTCATCTTCATTTTTTTTCTCTTGAAATAAAATAAACTTTTTAATTCGTTCCAAAACGTCTCGATTGGATTTAAGTCATTTAGGAACGATTTAGGAGGTGATTTAGCCTTTATTAATTTAAAAAATATTTTTTTTAATAGAATTTTTTTTTAAGAATAAATACCAAAATAATTTGATTTTTTTCAAAAAATCATTACAGAATGAAGAGGGGTCATTGTCCTGATGTAACTAAAAATCAAAATCAAAATATTCAAAAGCGAAAGAGATAAGATATTCTGCTAAAATATCTCTGTATAGAACCGAATTCATGTTTTGTTTAAAAATCTTTTTTTTAAATCTTCTTTTTTTTTTCCCACAAAAAAATGTTTATCTATACAAATAAGTCATTTAAAAAAGTTAATATTTATAAAAAAATTTGACTCGTAACAAAATTAATTATTTTTTAGGGTTATCCCAATTGTGATTCAAAATAATGGAGATTAGTCAAATCATTAAATTTTTCCATTTAAAATAAACTGATTTATTAAAATAAAATTTTTACTGTATTTTTAAATTAAGCACAAAATTTTAGAATTCGGATTTAATGAAAATTTACGCAAAAAATAAAAAAATTTTTTTTTTGAAATTTTCCAAAAATTCTAAGAAATTGCCAGAAAATTGGCTTTTTTTGACCCTTTTATTTTTTTTAATTTTTTCGAAAATAATTGTAAAATTACGTAACTTTACCGTCCCTTGCAAGTGTAAAATTACGAAAATTTACGTAAAAAAAGTAAAAACCCTGGCAAAATGTAATTTATTGTACATTTTTATATTTTTACATTTTTACATTTTTGAGAGAAGAAAAAAAATTCTCAAAATCAAAAAATCTAAAAAAATTTTCATTCAAGAAAAATAATAATAAATTCGCAATTACTTAAAAAGGAGTTTTAGAAAAATTTTAATGAAAAAACCAAGGATAATATTTTGAAAATCCCTTCTAATTAATTGCGAATTTATTATTACTTTTTTTGAATGAAAATTTTTTTAGATTTTTTGATTTTGAGATTTTTATTTCTTCTCTCAAAAATGTAAAAATGTAAAAATATAAAAATGTACAATAAATTACATTTTGCCAAAACCCTAGTGTCAAATCACCACAGTATGCTGGATTAAAATGAACAATTGTTTTACTACCACTAAATTTTTGAATTTCAAAAATTGAATAAAATGTAGAATTATCTATTTAACTTAGCCCTCAAAGTTACAACTTCTTGAAAAATTAAAAATAAAATTTAGGGCTAGTTTTTTTTTGTGCTTCTTGATATTTAATGCTCTTTTAAAAAAACTTTATAGTCAAAGCATAAGAATCAAAGCATAAAAATCACATTTAAAAAATATTTTTTCATTATCATTGATCTGTTGTTGCATCCGATTTGCAAATAAGAATTTTTTTAATTTTTAATTTTTTTTCAATAAAAACCCTTTTATAAGTATATAATAAATGCTGAGTTTTTAAATAAATGCTGTTAATGTTTGTTTCTGATTCAAGATCAAAAGATCAAAATATAAATTGTAATATTTTTTTTAAATAAAAGAGGAAAATATTTTTTTTCCTAAGCAATTACTTGACATGTCATGTCAAGTTTATTTTCATATTCAAAATTTTAAAATGTTCTTTTTTATTGAACTTTAATAGGTTTAAATATTTTAATTGATTTTAAGAAAATTTACTATTAAAGACAAAAAATTTCACTGTTTTTAAATTTAAAATTTATTTAAGTGGAAAAATAAAATAATTTCAGTTTAAATGAATGGATATAAAAGTTATAAATTTGAATTTGTGAATTAACTTAACCTAAATTATTTAAATTATTGACTGTTTTTGTCAAATAAATTAGAGATCAATCATTTTGATGTTTATTTGATAATGAACAATTATTAGACATAACATGTCTAGTAATGTTTAGTATTTATTTCTTAAAAATTATCAAAATCATTAGATTAATAAGTTTTGAAATTTTAAATGATCGTTTTGATCTTAATATTTGATCTGAAACTTCAATTTGCCAAATATTTATTAATAAATAAAAAATTATTAGTTATCAATAACTTAATCGGATAAAATATTTTACTACTTAAGATTTTGAATAAAGTAAAAATTTTTAATTTTAATTGTAATAGAGATTAGTTAAAAAAATAAACTTCTTCTTCAATTTTAAATTCAAAATGAAACGAATAGAGAAGTAGAAAATAGTTCAGTCAAGTATTTGGTTATGTCTCTTTAAACAAAAAAAATGTAATGAGATTCTAAAAATATTAAGAAAAGAATGCAATACTTTTTTTGGAATGCATGAATTTAAATCATATTTTTAAATCCACGCTAATTCACACTCAAAAATAATTTCATGGAAAAATGTCTACTATTTGTGTAAAAATTTTTTCTCAAATATATGAAAAACATGAGAGACTTGGCCATCGATCATTTTCTTTCAACGAATTGACTGAAGAACTGGCCAACACTACACCAGTAAAAAAGATCAACAAAGACTCTTTGCCTTATGATCAAGAAGACTTATCAAAGTTTGTATCATTGTGTAAAGATTGCATAATTAGAAACATATGTTTGAATCCAAGTGTCCAAAGACGTGGTGAATTTGGTATAAAATTGTCCAAAAATTTGTACGACTTTTTTAATCAATCGACAGCTTCTGAACAATCGCTGGCTCAATCCATCTTTCTAATTCATAATTCAAAAGTTGAATTCCAAACAAATAATTTCATTGATGATCTCTTGGAAAAATTTTCATCAATTAAAATCAGTTCTTTAGTTGAACAATTTCCAAATGTGTTTGATCAGCTTAAATCTTTATTTGGTAAAATAATTTCCAATTCATTTGTTCAGCAAACAGTTAATGCTTTAATTGATGAGTTGGCAAAAAAAGACACAGTGAGAAAAAATAATTTGGAGTTTGATTATGAAAATTTAAATTTGAAATTTATTGACAGCGAATTCAGCAAACTTTACGGCTTTGCAGGAAAGAACTCAGTTTATGTAAATACAAAACCCTTTATAAAATTATTAACTGGAAAAAAAAATGAAAATTTTAGCTCTGATGAAAAATTAACCACAATCAAGCTAACATTTGTTTGTGTAATTGTCCACGAAATAGCACACGTAGTTTTACAATACAGGCTAAATGATATGAACAAGTCAAGTCCTTTTTTAAAGACGCATCAAAAAGACTATGATGAAGGTATTTTGGGTAACATAGCTGAATGTGGCCTGGCGTGTGAAAAAAAGTTCTTTAAAGAAGCAATCGATTGGGTTTCATCAATGCGGAAAAAAAGTTTAAATTTTGAGTATTTAAACCAACTACTGAAGGATATTGAACATGGACAAACATTTGATTTTGATAGATCAAAGACCGAATTTGTGACTTTCGATGAGACTCAACTTGTAAAAATGGCTTGTTATTTTAGACCAAAAAAACAGTATTTGTACTATTATTAAATTTTCCATTTTTTTAATAAAATATAAATAAAAATTATTTAAGGTAAATATAATTTTTAAGTATTTACATAATTCAAAAAGGATTACTCCAAAATTAACTTTGGTTTCATAAAATTGAGTAAGAGTGTCAAAACAATCTCAAACTCACACTTAAATTGTGATATTCAAATATAAACTGACCAAAACTTATATTTTTAATTAACCAAAATTAAATATAATAAAAAATATTAACACCAGAAGCACCAGAAATGTCAATTTGACGTCTTTTTTATTATTTCAAATTTTATTGAATAGATAGATTTTCAATTTATTATTAATTACATTCTAAGATTCATACCAAATATAATTTTTCCGCATTTATAACTAGAAGCACTGGCAATGTCAAAATGCCATGTTTGATGTTTTAAATCATTATAATTTAAGAATTACTCTGTGTATTTGCATTAAAAATTGAAATTTAGAAGTTATTTAGTGCAAATTTTAATTTCTTAAGAAAATGAAAATTTAATATTGTTTATAAAAATTGTTAAAAAAGAAAATATAAATAAAATTTAATTTGTTTTTTGATTTGATAAACAACAAAAAAAAGGATATGAAAATTATATTCAAGGCAAAAAGGTGCAACAGAGTATTGTCGTAATTTGCAGCATTTTTTGGATATTTTTATTAAATTCAATTTTAACATATTTAAATTTCTGTTTTTCCGTTTGACAGATCCGTTTTTCTAATATTGAATAATGGGCCTGATGTTTGTTACTGGCAGACTAAATAACCTAATTATATCTTTGAATAGTCAAAATTTATCTATTTTTAAATGATTGATCGTTCTGGTTATTTTTGTATGTTAATCTATTTTTAATTATATTTTTATTGATATGTGCTTTTGATTTTTGTAGTCTGATCGATTTAATTATTTTTTAATCAATACTTAGCTTTTGTTGGACTATAAATACGAGTTTCGATATTTTGGAAATTCGATTTTATTCGAATATCTTCCACAAAGTTAAGTTAGGCCAAATACAACTATTCCTCATTCTTTCTAAAATTGTTTTCTTATTTTAAATAAATATTCTAAATAAATATTTCAAACTTATTACTAAATTTCATCCTTTTCCCCATAGACCTCTAGAGTCAAGTGACGATATCGTGTAGATGCGGTAACATGTTAATCAACGTGATATTTCTGGTTAAAGATAAGTGCTTTAAAATCCGAGATTAAATCTTTGCCTTTTAGGTAAAATTATCTAGATATTTAAAATCTTTAAATCAAAAATTTTATTAAGGCCATCTATCTTTATTTATTGGTCTTGTGACAAATGAAGCCAAGCAAAATGATGATGGGCTTATTCATAGATTTTTATTGTGTGCCCCAGATCCAGGATTTATTGACTGGAATACAATATCCAACGCAAGTCCTAACTGTTGCTCTCTTTCAGTTATATTTTACCTGATTTAAAATCAATCTAAAAACCGATAAGATATATACTTGATGAAGAGGCTAATCATGAATTTGAATTAATTTTTTCAAAATAAAGAAAATATGTGCAGCATTTTCATGATAAAGACGGCTTTTTAAGGTAGTTGTATCAAACTATGTTTATAAATATTTTATTTTACTTCTAGTGCAATTTGTGGAAAAGCTGCTTCACAAGTTTTCAGACTTTCAATGATATTTCATTATTTTGAAATTTTTTTTAATTTACTAATGAAAAATATATCATTTGATAAATTTCTCAGGAATTCGCTGAAAATTTGTCAGACACTGATAACTTTAACATCATAAAATTAAAGATTTTAAAGGATGCTCATGACATGGTTACTTTAATAAAACAAAACTAATTCTGGCTAGCTTTAAAGCGAAGTGCTAGAATGAAGATATTTTTATGATTTTTGATTACATTTTAAAAGTCACAGTCACATCTTCTCTTTCTTTATTAAAATTAAAATTATGTAAGCAAATATTATAATATAATTCAATAGAAATCGACAGTAATGAAATATATCAATCCAAATCCAAAGTCATCCAAAGAAATCAAAGCTAAAAACGTAATTAGTTGTTTTGAGAATCTTCAAATATCCATGAAGAAAAAAGTGGATGCTTTAAAAAAGGAAATAATTTTTTTGACAAAATAAATAAAAAATATTTCCTATTTTAAAAAATTAATAAAATCAATAATTCTTTTACTTGACACACAATAAAGATAAAAGAAATAAAAGAGAAGAGGAAGCAATTGGATTAGATTCAAAACCTAATGAAAATTCTAGAGAATTTTCAAATGTAAGATTATCAAATGGATGTAAAGAAGACCGAGCAGATCCTATAATTCAAAAACATAAAAAAATAAGAAACCTGATTCGGATTCGATGGCAAAAAGGAAGAAACAAATAAAGAAACCAAAATTACTTCTTTGGATGTCCTGGATCCGAATGACCTTAATATTTCTTAAATTTATTATTCCGAATAATATAAAATATATTAAGAGAATAAAAAAAAATTATTTAATTAACTTTCTCATTATTTGAGGAAGTGTGTTTTCAATAAAATATTACAAAAAGATTTTTTATTTTTTTAATTTTTTTTAGAGCTTAATATTTTAAAAATAGATTCTTTCAAAGCGATTCTGCATCAATTTAATACAATTGATCAATTGATGTTTGCCTTGAAAATTGGTAAACAAATTAACGGTTATTTATATAGTTACAAAGTTAGGACAATAAATAATTTTCTTAAGATTAATGTCTCAATCGAACAGTACTCAAATTTTAATAATAAGGTTGACAATTTTAAAAGATTTTATCCCATTTATTTTATTGAAAAAGAAATATCTATTGATGATCTCATAAATAGCCGAATAAATTTTAATTATTCTGAATATGAATTTGCATATGAAGGCCTAGAATGCTTGATTTGCAATTAAAAATTGAATTATAGTGGATGTTCGGACTCTATTTATCATAACGTAATTTTTCGATTTTAGTGACATGTCACTATAGTTGGCTATTCGGCTATAGTGACATGTTCTTTTGTATCGAACACTGGTTTCATTTCTGTTTCATCACTGGTCTCGCTTTCATTTTGACTTTTTTCGACTAATCCCTATTTTCGAAAAAGGTAAAAAATGACGATTTTTACAAAATTTAGTGTCTGAGTTAGCGTATTGTCACTATGGTCAAAAAATTTAACATATCATTTAAAAAAATGTAAATTTTGATTAAAAAATTTTTGTTTTGAAAATTTTTTTTTGTTAATACATGTATCAACGTATATTATTATATTTGTATTATAATGCATCCTTGTAATATACAAAAACGGCCACAGAAACATTGCTAAATGGTTATTAAATTGTTTTGTTTATTAAAAGGGTTGATTATATCAAAGTTGTTAAATAGTCCCAAAAAAATTTAGAGTCCAGACTTGAAATTTTTTTTTTTAAAATTTGCAAGATCAGGCCTTATTAGAAAAAAATTATATACTCTTGTGTTGTCTAATGTAATAGATTTTCGATATATGAGAATTTTGTAGCAATTTTAGCATAAATTTCTTCTTCAGTATTCAAGATTTTAAAGCCTGGACTTGACTTAAGACTTGTGACTTTTAAACAACTTTGGATTGTATTATATATACCAAAATTTTTTTCTATAATTTTATTCTGTAATTTTTTCAACTGATTTTTATCTGCTGATTAAGAAAAATATTATGATGAACTTCAATTAGATTAAATCAAATTCTTTATCTAGACTTACTTAGTTTTTTATTCTTAAATTTATTCCTTTATTTATTAAATATTTCAAAGTATTAATTTTAACAACAATAAGTAAATAAGATTTTAAAATCTCAAAATGAACAGGATAACGAAATACGTCGTGCATATTCACAATGGCATTTTAAAGAGCCTCAATTAGGCACTACGAGACATAAAAATTTAACTGATAGTTTTATCCTTAAATTTTATGTTAGTTGATTGATGTTGCAAGGAGGAATTGATTGTTTTAATTGGTAACTAAACATGCCTATACATGAGAAACTTAAATCAATTAATCAATTAAGCTTTTAACTTATATTTTTTCAAGGATTATCTTGGGTATTTTTATTTTAATTGGCATTCTTTAATCAACATGTTCAATTTAAACTCCAACTATTTAATTTTCTATTAATGGGAAACTTTGATCATCCTAACATAATTAATAAAACTAAAAAATGCTTTTGAAATAGTATTGGACTCAAATATTTTTTTAAATGCAAAGCTCTTTTTAAATCTAGTTCCGAAAAAGATGCTTGTTTTTCATGTGAAAAATACAAAAATTGAATTTATTGAAATTGTTTATCAAAGGGTTTTAAATAAAATTATTCATTTTATTTTCTAAACTTTAAATAACATTAAAATATTTTTAAATCTTGAGACAATTACTTTTTTAACTTTAATAGTTCAATTTCTGATTATATATTCTTGCGTAAAATTCGTTAAATAAAATAAAAAAATTAATCTAAAATTAAAATTTAATTCTTATTTGTTTAACACTCTCTCATTTTCAAGACAAAAACTATTAACAGATAGCTAAATTACTTAAAAATTTATTTTTAACCATTTTTTGACTACTGTGACATGTCGCTAACTCAGACACTAAATTTTGTAAAAATCGTCATTTTTAGGCCTTTTTCGACTATCGAAACATGTCGCTTTAGTCGAAAAAGATCAAAATGAAAACCAGTGTTCGATACAAAGTGACATGTCACTAAAATCGAGCAATTACGTTAGTTACTATAATGGACCAAAAAGCGTTTCCATTTTTTTTGTATTGAATCGTCCATTTCCTGTTTTTTTTTGCTTAAACAAAGATTACTCGAAGACTTATTGATGGGAACCAAAAAACAGGTCGTTTAAAATGCTTATGAAGAGACATCTTTTAACTCAATTGAATTCGGTAATTGTGGGCTAGTTGTGTTTTGTGAATCTTTAAGGTCATCGTTAATTTGGGTATGGTTTTGACGGTTTGCTACAAATTTTTCGAAAAGGAGATCGGTTCTCACAGAAATCGTTCGGAGGCTTAACTTTTGGTGAATCGTGGAAATTTAGGTTCTTAACGGGAAGTATTTTATCGTTTTTAAAATTTTGTTTTGTATTTTTTGAAGATTTTTTAAGACTCTTTGGGTAGATGTGGACATTGCGATGAATAAGTAATCGAGATGAGGTAATTTTATTTTTTATTTTGAGTATTTTTAGCTTTCTTATGACATTTAATTTAGGCATCAGTATAGCTGATAGATCGTTAACAGGGTTTTTTTTTCAATGCAACTTCAGAGGGGACTATATGCAACATGATATGCAAGCAGTTTTCCCCAAATATGCAACTTGAAATATGCAATTATATGCAAATAATATGCAACTATATGCAAATAATATGCGCAAAAATGCAGCTTAATTATTAGTTTTGAATCTAATTATTGCGAGGAACGAGCTTAATAAGCAGATATGTGTGTGTGATATATAGAAAACAATATACAAAAATCTATAAAGCGGATGATTTTCAAACTTTACAGGATTTGATTTGTTAATAAGAAAACACAGTATACAAATAATAAAAAAATTAACGCCTCGTTACTCGCTATTATAAAGCTTGCTTCTCTATGTTGTAAAATTTAAAAGACTTTAGTAAAAAATTAAAGTTTTATTTGGATTAAATTGAAATTTGATAAAAACAAAAAATAATATTATTTACAATAACTTATAATTAATTAACATCAATTAAATTTCAAAAAAAAATCCTATTCGTCACGATCATCGGCGTCACTCAATTCAACTATTACACAATTTTGATCTTCTTTGTTTTCTTGTTTTTTATTTATATTTCTTTGGCTATTAAAATTAATAAAATTTAAGCTAATAATGGTCTCCTTAAGTAGGCGGTTTCTATCGTCTGACAAAATTTTGATCAAAATTAACATTTTTTTATCCAATTAAAGAATAATTTATTTTGACTTTAAAGCCCGCAAAAAATGCGAAAAAAATACAAAAATATGCAAAAATATGCAAAAATAAGTTAAGATATGCAAATTGCATATGGTATATGGAGGCAAATATGCAAATTAAGCAAAAAAAGCATCTATTGCAATATATGCAGAAAATATGTTTTTGCATTCGAAAAAAAACCCTGATCGTTAAAGTCGCTAATAAAGAAAGGTTCGGATCAACTTTATGTCCAAGAAAAGTCGGGAAAGGTTCCATTGGTATCTGATTGCTATTTATAGATAAATTTAATCGGTAAGTGTTTTCGTAGTTTTTCCTGTAGCCGGCTGTGGTGAAAACTGTATAAGTAATTTTGTTTGGGTTTATTTTGAGTTTCCGTTTAAATTTAAATATTCCGATGTTTTTATTCGTTTTTTGTGAACAAACATTACATATGTTTTTGACAAGTTGATTTCTAAACGATTATACTTGCACCAATCAAAAAGTTGAGATAAATTCTTGTTAAAAGAAGTAACCAAATCTTCAACATTTTGACTTGATTTGTAAATTGTGGAATCATCAGCAAAAAGTTTAATTAATAAATATTCTAAGTAATTAATAATGTCATTTATGAAGATAAGAAAAAATAGAGGCCCCAATACTGAACCCTGGGGAACATTTAATAGTATTGGTTATAAACTCGTAATAAATAAATTTAATTTGACCTTCTAAGCTCTATCTAAATAATCTGATATTAAAGCAAGCGATCTTTTTGATCATCAGGAAGATTTTTTTTTGTGTGACTATACAAATGAATAAATTCCATTTTTGCGGATTGAAAATCAATTATATAAATGTGAAGTTGATCAATTTAAGAAAATGCGCAAAGAAAATTCTATTCAAGAGATTATTGAGTATAACTCAAAATTAACAGAACCATGTAATAATAAAAGTAAAACAGATGGGATTTTTTAGGATGTTACAATTGTAATATTATTGCGAGCATCAAGGTAATATATAGCTCTGAATCAGTACCACAAGCCATTTTTTTTTGCCTCAAAACTTTTGATTGTATTTTTACAATACCTGATCACATAGTTTATGATTTAGGTTGTAAAATGAAGAAATTTATTAAAAATCGGCCCATTATAATCGGTTACACAATTTTTTAATAGAATACCACAATTTTTTAAAATGATACCACAATTATTTAATAAATGTACACAATTTTTAAAATAATCCATAAAAATAAAGATTTACACTTAATTAAATAAAAAAACACTTATTATATAAAATTGACACTTATTTGATTAAGAAGACCATTAATTAATTAAAAAACTCATTCTTTTAAATTTTTGACCCTATTTACAAGTGTTGAAATTACTCAAAATAAAAAGTGGAAGTAAAATAGAAATAATTATATTACATGTAAATTAAAAAAAATTTAAAATGTCCAGTGCAAGCATTTTAGAAAATAACTTTAACGACACAGTCGAAGATGCTGAACCTTTAACAAAAAACAAAAGAAGCACAGGTAGGACTTTTGATTTTTTGCATGATTGCGAATCGTTAGATGAATTCGTACAATCAAGCGTTAAATGGCAAAAAGTGGTCGAATTTCGACGAGAAAGAGAATTGAATCTGACGAAGATTCAGAAGATGAAGTATTGTCAAAAAGACCAAGAATCGAATCAGATCAGAACGAAGCGTTTGACAGCGAGTCAAAATCATGCGAAAACTGTGGCAGTTAAATGACGAAAAGAAGATACTGGGCTGGTCCGAATAAATGTGGTAAAAAATATTTTTTTTTTTTTTTTTTTTTAAATAAATTTTTTTGAATTTTTTGTGTGGTTAAAAAAATTTTTTGTGAAATAAAAAAAAATTATATAGCTTTTTTTTAATATTTGTGTTTTTTTTAATAAATATGCGTTCCTGAAGACAGTTTGTTAGGTGGAACAATTATCGCTGACAAAGCGTATTGCGACCATTTACTAAAAACCCAAACTATTAATGCAACCACTATTGAGATACTGATGACCGCAGTCATTCCTAGCATCTGTGTGTACACATCTAGTTGTTGTTTGTCGGAGTTATACTCCATTTTTGGTTTCTGAGTTTTTTGTTGTGTCCATTTTGAGAAATCTTTTTTCAACATCTCATCCTGTTGAGAGAAATTACTCTCTATGTATGTAGGTACATTTAGTACTGAAAATGGATAATGTGTTTTTGATATGTTAAACCAACTATTTGGCAAATTGATAAGAGTCCACGTGTTTCTTAATTCAGAACCATTAAACCACTTGATCCCTCTTAGTATGAAGACTAAAACCACAATCGAGATAACGAGTAAAACCGATTGGTTTAATTGCCAGTACTGTAAGAATTGGTACTCTACCTTCTCAGCCAAAATGGACAAAATACTCTGATATGTTAAATCTTTAGCATGTGGCATTGAGTTCTTTTGAGTCTGTATTGGTTCGTTTCGGAAAATGTATCCGATTAAATTGGATAGCTGTTGCCTCATCATTTGATCAAATTTTGATTCCATGATGTGTTTTTGTTTGTTTGAATTTTGTATATGAAAAGTTTTTTAATGTTTCTTTGTATCCACTCGTGTCGCAACACGTGACTGATTATAATAAATCGCAAAATTTTATAATCTCTTGTATGTGTATACGTTTGTTCTCTTCAATGGATCCTACTAAAATATATAGCAGAATCCTCCCGTTGGGCACCAAATGTAAAGTCTCAGTTTTGGACTTTAGGGATTAAAGCCAAGAAATAAACAAAGCAATTTAGTTAATAGTTTATTAAATGGAATCCAAAGTTATAACAAAAGAGGTAGTGGTTTATATAGTAGCTAGAACATGTGATTCAGCTGCAGTTAATTCAAGATTAAATAATAAGTAGAGACATGTCAAGACTTAGGTCTTAACATAACTTAAAAATTGTGGTATTTTATTAAAAAATTGTGGTATCAAAAATGATTTCGCGTTAAAAATCAACAAAGGATAAAGACAAAAACAACTCGATTGAATGAATTTCAGCAAAAAACAATAGTTGTAGACCGTTTCCATTTTCAAAAGCATTCGCAAGATGATTATTTTTGTAAAGAAAATAGTAATGCAGACAAACTTTCAGAATTAAATGAAATAAATACTTCAGTTTGCGAAGAGATAAATTTTTGGCTATCAGGTTACAAACATATGGAAAATGTAATGCATCATTTTTTTCTTTACATTATATTTGATGAATCCAACTTATCTCAGATTTTTTTAAAAATTAAGAATAGATCAAAAAAATTTTCTTTTTTGAATAAAAATTTAAAAATTTTTTTTTTTTTTGAATAAAAATTTAAAGTTAGGGGGAGGCTGTGTAATTCCTTTTCAAGGCTTATAAAAGGTTATAGAAAAGATTTAGAAATTCATGGTCTTGTAATGAAAAAATTTCATGAGCTCATATGGTATAAAGTACATAAAAGTCCAAGGTAGCCAGGTCAGTTCATGGCTTCAATTTTCAATCAAAAATGTTGGTTGGATCGTAATCTTTTTTATTTAAATGAAACAAATATTTTATACTTTTTTTATTAAATAAATTCATTCACAAAATTACTTTTTATTTTTAATTTATTTTAAAGTTTTTCCTTATATTCGATTTACTTTAGAAGAACATTATAGAGGTGTTACACAAATTTAACAAAATCTAAAAAAAAAGGCATAAATTTGGTTTAAAAACTAATTCAGATAGAATAAATCTGATCTTATTTTCAGATTCTTCAAGATCGATAACCAATAATTGCAATTTTATATTGTGGAAAATAAATGAAAAAAGACAAAAAATCAGGGTGTATTGTCGAAGAGCCAAGAATTAATTTTGAAAATCATTAAAGTCAAATTTAGCTTTTATTCTAATTTCAAAAAAAAAAGTTCGGTTTTATTCCAATATGAAAAACTGAGTGTTTTATAAATTATTAGAAAAAATTTTCTTTTAAAATAAAAAACATCGCTTAAGCTAAAAATTGAAAAACGATAAATGAAGAAGACATAGGTTACTGATGCTCTAGAAGACGATAAAAAAAGGCGGCAAAGATACTCGTTGGAATTTAAAAATGGCAAAACTTTAATTAAATATGGAATAAAACCGAAATAACTAAATAATAACTTTTTTTTTAATAATTTTTAAAACACTCAGTTTTTCATATTGGAATAAAACCGAACTTTTTTTTTTGAAATTAGAATAAAAGCTAAATTTGACTTTAATGATTTTCAAAATTAACTCTACAATTTTTCAAAGATGTCCGTTATTTTTCAGCCTTTACTCCTTGAATAAAGCTGAATTTTAGCCTTTATAAATGGCTTAAAATATTAAATTCTCTTTTACTCCAGAATTTTAATTAAAATATATTATAACATGTCGGGTATTGCCTTAACTGCAATAGTATAAAGAAGGAACTACAGTTTTATTGCTGGAGTTTTAATCAAGCGGTTACGGTACATTATCTAGGAGATATTATTTGTATCTGGATAGTTATGAGGGTGTTTGAGGGTGTTTAGGGTTTTTTTTTTTTTTCATTCAAAATTTAAAAGGTGATGAAAATTTTTTCTTTAGATGAAAATGGGTGTAAAGTTAAATTCAGATAATTAGGAATAAATGTATCAAAAAAAATTCACTTTTATAAAAATTTTGGTGATTTACATCCGGTGAAGTTTTTTAGAAATCTTGATGGGGGTTTGTTAAGGACATAACCGTAATTTAGCAAGATTGATTAAAACAACAACTGGTTTTACTTCATATTGAAAATTAAGGGGCTTAAAACTTACATTTAGTCAAATGGCGGATGAATTAAAAGAGCGCTGTAATTCAAAGCTTAATAGAATAAATACCTCTCAAATAGAAAATGGGTCCAAAACCAAAAACATTAGGTAATTTCTACAAATCTTTGATAGAATCAATTTTGGATTATTCTTTTCCTTATTTAAATTCATTATTAGTGACTAACATCGACTTTTTTAGTTGAGTGAGAGTAATGTCAGGGCAGGATTGAGTCATTCTGTTTCACTGGTAGTCAGACTGGTGGAAGAATAAAGAGAAGGTTTCGAATCAAGATATATCGAATATCCAACTCTAAATTGAGAGCCTTTTTCCAATCATAAATTGGATTTTTTTCAAAGAAAGAAAGCAAGCAAGTCAGTATAGTGACATCGAGAATTTTTTAAAAAGAAAAATAAAATCTTAAAAAAGTGATTGTGAATTTAAGATTTTTTGTCAAGTTTTAAAATTTTGACTTTAAATGCCAAACCAAAAGTATAAATAGTATAATATATAAGTTTTTTTTGGTATGAGATGAGGCTATTAACTTAACTCACTTAACTTTTACTATAATATTAAGTTGTTAAGATTCACAAATTTTAATACAACATTAATTTAAAGAAACTAAGATAAAAATAAGATTTAAATGCACCATAACTCTGCCGTAAGCCGGTCCCAAGCCCAGGATGAGAAAAGAGGAGGGTGGTGGCAGCCACACTATGTGGTCTTCTACGAGTCCGAAGAAGAGCTGTATTACGGGTACATAGATCTACGGGTCTTTGTCCTAGTCTTGTCGTATGAGGGTGCCGCTGGCTTTGACCAACATCCAGTATAGAATCTTAGCAGAGCAAGAACTTGTTTTACAGCTGACCCTCTTTGGATAGCCGTAACTTTGGAAGCACTAAAGTTAAGGCATTCTCTCTTTCTAAATTGACAATGTCGCTTGGTTTGTGGTTCCAAGCTAGTCTAAATAGTTGCCGAGTTCGCAGCCAAATTAAAAGTGCTCGGATGAGTGGCGCTGTTTATGATGAACGTCCCACGTGCTTCTTAGGGGAAGGCGCCGTCATAACTATGCCGTTTGCCGGTCCCAAGCCCGGATGAAAAAATAGGAGGGTGACTTATCTTTTTAGAGAATACCATGTGTCATAAATTTTACTCTCTCCAAAGACAGCAGCCGATACCTAACTATTTCTTCTTTTTTTCCTGAATCATCAAATATTAAAAAACATGTATTCTGTTACTCTCTGTCAAAATTTATCTAATTTTATAACTAAATATATATAACTTATATCATTTTAACTTTATATTTTTCATATTTTTAATTTTTATTTTATTTTATTTAACTTTATTTTAATTTTTAATTTTTTTTTTATTTAATCTGAAGGAGCTTTAGCTCGGTACAGATATACAAATAAATAAATAAATAAAATTATATTCCTTTGATAAAATATTTACTAAATTTGTGGAGAACTTTACTGACGGCCATAATTATTCATAAATAAATAAATTTATTAAAAAATTAATTTTAGTTGTTATTTTTCAGTTGTTTCTATTAAATAAAGATTAAAATGTGAAAAAATTAGAATAAAAAAAAAAGGATGCCTTTTTAATCGAATTTAATTAAAAAAATTTCGACTTAATTGCGAAGGAGCACTTTTAAATTCGTTCAAATTTTTATTTTGTAATTGTCAATTTATGCAATGATTCAAAAAATGGAACTTGGAAACAGGATTTATCCAATAGTACTAATGACCGTTCCAAGTAGTTATTGTGGCGACCACGTTTAAGTCAAAGTTTTGACCTGAAAAAATAAATCAAAAATCAAAGTGATACGGTGTGAAAATAACCGTTTCAACTATTTAAATTAACCTTATCAATTTTCATTTTTTAACATTGTATTTTTCCTATTTACTTTAAATTAATAATAAACGTTTATTCAACACGATTTTGTTCTTTGTCTTCTCTCTATCTCCTCTGAAGTTAATCGAAGGTATTCAGGCCAAATTCCCTAGACTAACAAAAGTCTAATTTTTTTTGTCTTTAAAAATTTTTTGAATCAAAAAATAAAAATTATTGTTAGAAATTATTTTGAATATTTTATTGATAAAAAAAAATCCCAATTTTAAAAATTATTTTTCGGCTTTAATTTTAAATATTTTGGATTTATTTTGACTTTTGAGGCCACAAATTTTCCCAAAAGTCTACTTGAAAACAGCGGTTTTATAATTGAAAGATATCCGTGAATTGACGGAATATAAACCGCATCTTTATTTTTAAGTACTGCGCTTGCTATTTTGTCTGCCGCGTCCTCTCCACTTACATAAACATCCTTGTCCATTTCATACGAATCACTGAACCCATCTGCAATGCCACCTTTTAATATACTCGGATAGGCTATTGTTGTTTTTACACCATCAATACCATTAAAAATTAGCTCTTCTCTCAAAGTTTCGATCAGTTTGGTTTGTGCTAGTTTAAAAGAAGCATAGCTGGATATCAATGGCATATCTATCAAGGCGCTATTACTCGACACGGTCAAAAAATGACCCCAATTTTTGTTTATCATCGGCTGGAGAAATTCTTGTATCAGCCAAAGTTGAGACAAATAGCTAATTTTAAAGTGCATCTCAATGTCTTGCTCAAAATTGGTATCCAGAATGGACTTGGCCTTGAAGGAAGCAGCAGCAACCATCAAAACCACTGAGACATGTCCTAAAGTCAAGCGAATTCGTTCTGCAGTTGATTTAATGGCTTTTTGGTCAGTTAAATCGACTTTAAATGGGTAGATCTTGAAGAAGCCTTGGCTTTTGAGCTGCTCAACTGTTTGACGGTTGGCATCCTCATTTACATCCCAAAGAACTAGAATGGCGTTTCGTTTAGCGAATTCAAGCGCCAGATGTCGCCCTTTTATTATTCAGAAAATTTTAATTTCTTCAAAGGTTTTTTTTTCTTACCTAAATAGCCTCCAGAGCCTGTGATTAAAACAATTTGGTTTTTAATTGATTTTTCAGGATGGAATAGTGCAATGAGTCGATGAAAAAAAGTGGAAAAAACAATTTTTAATGAAATTAAAAATTGATAAAGATAAATGAAGAGAAGATTTTTTAGATTTATTAAATAATTTTTAAAATTTGAGTCAACATTGTTACGATTCTCCATTTTAAGTTGAATTGTTCAATCGTTTGTTCAATGTAAAGTGAAAATTTTCACATGCAATTAAATTTTTAAATTAACATAATTTAAAAATTTAAAACTGTGATGAAGCCTATATTCCTGAAAAATTTTGTCCATGTTTAAAATACACTGACATAGATGAGACAATGTTAAAATCAGAAACAAAATTTGATTTTAAAATGATGTCTGAATTCGTTCTTGATCACGTTGTTTCAAAAACAAAAATGATCAGATCAAAATGCAAAAATTACAAATTTGAAAAACTAGTCCAAATTCAAAAAGCAAACAAAATTAATAAGCTTTTGTATCGAATTGTTTACATGTTGCAGCCTGGTGATGCTTGGTTTGAGAGTTTTGTTAATTTTGTCGACAATAAATTTGAATTTAACAGTGAAACAGTTCGTTTGAGTGCCTATGAAAATCAACCATTTTGCATTGATGATACAATTCTTAAACAATTTTGTTTTTGCTATTAGATAAAATAAAAATTTGCTTTCATCAAAATATTTTTTGTTTAATTAAATATTACAATTATTTTTAGATGTGAAGTTCATTTCAATTGGATCGGTTCAATTCAGAAAAAATAGAATAACTTTTTTACTATAAGAAATAATTTAGTTCTGTAAATTTTAAAATATTTAATTCTTTTGTCTTCAAAAGTACACTAATTACTTTAAAAGTATACTAATTGAAGAAGGTACAGTCGTTGAATCTTCGGGAGGTGATAGTTGTGATACCAACGAAGACGTTGAACAATCTGAACCTGAGTCAATCTTAAGTCATGAAGAAGCTGAGAAATGTTTTGATTATTTAAAAAATTATGTTCGTCAATTTGAGAGCTGTGATGCTAGTGATTTAATTTATCTTAGACGTATTTTTAAGAAAATAGAGTGTGAACGAATCAATAATTTAACTCAGACAAAAATCTCAAGTTTTTTTACCAAAAAGGATTAAAATTTTATTTAAAGATTAAATTGACTAAAAGTATTATCAAAGTATTTAGTTTGTTATTGAATAAATTTTTTTTAATTTCATTTTTCACTTGTATCCCAACTCAGTTATATCCCCTTCGACGTCTCGGACAAACATGCTGACATAACTGGCGTATGACTGTAAGTTTTCGTTTAAATTAATTAAAATATTTAAACATTAAAGTTCAATAAAAAGAGATATTTTAAAATTTTGAATATGAAAATAAACTTGACATTTCAAGTAATTGCTTTTGAAAAAATTTACTTTTTCTCTATTTTAAAAATAAATATTACAATTTATATTTTAATTTTTTGATCTTGATCTCAAAATTCAATTTACCTTCAAAAACTACATATTTGTTGATGAAACCACAATTCGACTCTCGGAAAGACCAATCTATCATCAAGGTATCCGGCTAAATATCCAGCTAATATTCCAAGTTCCTCAAGATATGAAGGAAAACTGAATATTTGGGCTGGGATTTTATTTAAAGGAGCAACGAATTTTGCTGTAAGATACAGAGTATGAAGAAAAGCTTTTCTTTAGAATTTTTTAAGATTTTTAAGAGCAGCATGGATGCAAAACTTTACCAGGAGATATTATCTGATTATTTATTACCAGAGTTGTTTAAAAGTCACAAGTCTCAAGTCAAGTCCAAGTCCGGACTTTTTTTTTTTCTCAAGTCCGACCAAAGACTTTAATATTTTTTTTTTTTAAAAAAGTCCAAGTCCAG
>QEOQ01000133.1:73155-104222 GCA_010279815.1 Brachionus plicatilis | reverse complement strand
AGAGTCGCTCCAAGGCTCTTAACAATAAATTGAATTGAACTTTAACTTAAAATAAACTGAAAATTAACCAAAACTTGAAATTTGCTGCTAATTAAATGAAAAAAATAGACTTCTTTGATTTTTTTTTGGTTTAACAAAAGTCTTGCCATCACTTTATTTACCGAACCATTGTTTTTGACTCTAGGTTATTTTTCACTAATTTTTACATTACTTGCGGTCGAAGCGTTGTCGTCGTTGCAAAATATCGAGTACGCATTGTCCATTAAATCTTCGGACGTCCAAAAACAAAAGTCTTACAATGAAGATGTTGACTTAAATACTCTGCTTGTAAGAAACTTGTGTTAGCTGTTTCTGGAGGGTCTGTTTGAATAGCGGCGTCTCTAATGACGAATCGTTCACTTACAAGCAAATGGTGTTGTTGAGTAAAATTTCGATTAAATTTGAAATTTATAAACTTTCCAGATTCAAATGGCCATTCGACGCCATTAAGCTCTTCATTAACTGTTCGTTACAGCTGGGTTCACAAAATCGCAAGAACATTTCTTTTGTTTCGTAAGAGTGTGCATAATCACGCGAGTACAACACCTTTAAGTGATGCACTGGACCCCAGTTTAGGTTGTTGTCTGTTTGGGATGTGATTATGTCGGCTTTAAACGCTTGACCAGTGTGACGACCATACGCTGCAAGCGAAACATTGCTAATAAAAATGTTTCGATTTTGCTTTATTTCTTTCATATTTGACAAATCACACGTTCACATAAGAGCACTTTATAAATTAAAAATTTATCATTAAATTTTAAAACTTTCGAGAGAAAAGAAATATATTTTTTCATTTAATAGTCGAGATGAATTCAAAAACGAGTACGAGAAAGATTAATTTGAATAAATAAAATAAATTTGATTACAAAATTTGTCTTATGAATTAAAAACTGGAAAAGTTGCTAAATTAACTAATTGTGAACAAATATTCGAATTAAAATTACATTGAATTAGATAAATTAAGCTTGGCAACGATAAGGAGCTTTACGCGGTCGAGTGCTACTTCTGATATGTTTTTCTTGATTTTGACTCGATCGTTTACATTCACGATTTGTCTTTTATACATAAAATGTCCTTAAAGAGAACTCATTTTGGTTAGACAATTCTTCATTGGACTCGTCAACTAGGTATTCAACCACTTGTTGGCCGAAATCTTCCTCACCTGACTTGTCAATTGTCTCTAAAATTTTTAGTTGCTAATTTTTTTGTTTTTGATTTTTTCGCAGTTGGTTTAGGAACCTGAGATAAAAACACAAGTTGGAACATGATCTAAGCACAAAAATCGAATTGAATTTTTTCACCCTAAGTCGCTTTAATTTACCAATCTATTTGGATGTGTAATTTTCACCCTTTGACACATATCACACGTTCTAATAAAATTTTTAATAGCTGCTTTTAAACCTGGACGATAAAATCTAAGTGTCCACTATATAAAGAACAATGACCAACACGCAGTATTTCTTCTACCGCATTTTCTGGTATCACATAAAGGAGATTCGTCGTTTCAAAAATAGTTTTTTTATAAAAGAATTTATCGTCTTGCAGCAAAAAAAATTTCAAGTTTGAATGTAATGCTTTCTGAATTGGAGACTTTGGTTCTCTTTGTATCAAATTTTTACAGGTTAATTGTTTTTTAATCCAAGCCAAATTTGGATCCAAATCTTGGTCCAAACTTATGTGATAAAAATCACTATCGAAACAAATTAAAAACTCTTCATTAGCAATTGAACAAATCAAATGGTCTTCAAAATCGTCCAAAAGCTCATCATTGTCATCAATTGTACTGAACATATCATGCATCCTTGAAAGGGCATCTGCGTTACCATTTGAGGCTCGAGGTTTGTTTCGGATCTCAAATTCATACACATTGAGGCGTTAGATCCATCTAGCTAAACGCGACGAGATTGACCCTTTTTTTGTTAAAAGCCATTTTAGTGGCTGATGATCACTATGAACAGTGAAAAGCCATCCATAAAGAAACGAATGAAAATGTTAAACACTCACAACAATTGCTAATAATTCTTTTTCTGATGTTGAGTACTTGGTTTGAGCTTTGTTCATTTGTTTGCTGAAATATGCTACAGGCTTAACCACTCTATCCGCTTCTATCCAAAATAATAATGAAAAACATGAGATTTTATATTATATTATAGCAGCTGTATATAACGGGTGTTCAATAATAAATGACCGTTTTTGTTTAATAGAAAAAAAATGTGTTCCAGTCCGTCAAAATGGCTGAAATTTTATACACATAAACTAACACCTTTCTTGTTTAAGAAATGGGTATAATTAACTTTCCACCTCTAGTTAAACGGGAACGGTGCCAAATCACCTAAACCTACTTTTGACCAAAAATGTCCTCGAAGGTTTGAATTTTACCAATTTTTGATATACACATATTCTGATGTGAAATTTTAAGTTGATTAAAATGAGCCATAAATCATTTCACTATCATGTTCCGTTCGAAAAATATCCTTAAAAAACTGCCAAAAAATGACCAATTTGTAAAATTCCAAAAAAATGCTGTTTTTGATTCTTTTTGCTATAACTTTCTATAGAAACATTCGATCCAAATAAAATTTTACACAATCATAGATGACTAAATAAGCTTTAAATAAAAATATTAAATTTGTAGGTATCACTTTTGGTTTGACCAAGGAGTTATGAATAAACCAAAATTTGGTATCTCATTTTTATGAATGTATTGATCTAAGTGCTTACAGTAAAATATCTAAAAAGTATACTTAAATGAAAGCTAAATAAATATAGTTTCTAAAAATATATAGGACTAAAGGGTGGTAATTTTGATCTTTGAAAAAAAATCAACTAAATTATGCTTTAATATAAAAATTTAAAAAATTTTTATTTTTGAATTTTAACTTATTTTAAACTTTTAAAATACATTTTTTTTTATCAATTATTAAAGAAAATATAATTAAGAAATCTAAAATGGCCAAAGTATGCTTACCCCAGCTATTTATTCAAAATTTTCAAGCTGGAAAATCAGCATCCGAAATTTATGAAATTATCGGACGTCGCTCAAGTTTAAGGACGATTCGAAGATGGATAAAGGAATTCAAAGACTCTGGTAAGCTTCAAAATTCGAAAAAACCAGGTAGACCTCGTTCAGCTGTTACCGTTTCAAATAAAAAGAAAGTAAAACGTCTACTCAAAAATTTTACAACACGAAAAGTCAGTAAAAAGTTGAATATTTCGGTGGGTTCTGTAGTTACTATTCGTAAAGAATTAAAACTCAAAGTATTTGCTTTTAAAATTTATTTTATTCAAATAAATTTAATAATTAAATTTCAGGCTTATAAAAAGAGGAAAATTCCGCTTTTGACTGAGTCACATGTTAAAAAAAGGCTCAATTTTGCTCAATATTGGCGTAAAGCTCGTTCAACTGAGTTCAAAAATCTGCCAATTATGTTTTCAGATGAAAAGAAATTTACTGTTGATGGTGGATTAAATAAACAGAATCTAAGAGTTTATGCGATTTCTCGAGATGAAGCTGACAAAAATGGAGGTACTTTGATAAATTTAATCAAATTAATTAAGCTAATTATTAATAAAAGGACTTTATGGTGTATCAAAAAACCCTCTGTCCGTAATGGTTTGGATCGGTTTGACTGAACATGGTGCGACAAGCGCTTATTTTATTGAACAAGGTGAGTATTTATAAATTACAATCTATCATGAATTCAATTTAAAAAAATTTGAATTAATTAAATTTGAATTAAATTTGGTAAAAATTTAAAAAAAAAAAGGGGATACAATTGATTCAAAATATTATCAGAGGAGAATTTTACCATTTGCCAAGAGACAAGGGAATGAATTGTTCGGAGGGACAAAGTGGCTTTTTCAGCAAGATGGTGCATCACCTCACACTGCAAAAATCAGCCAGAGATATTGTGAGAATAATCTCTATAAATTTATAAAAAAAGATAAATGGCCACCCAATTCACCTGACCTTAATCCATGCGACTTTTACTTTTGGAACGCAGTGGTCACAAGAATGAATTGCAATAAGTTTTCTAATCGTGATACATTTAAAGAAGAAATAAAGAGAGCAATTAGTAAAATACCGACTGAAGAAATCAAAAAAGCCATTGATTCTTTTACCAGTAGAGTAAGAAAGGTTGAGGAAGCTAAAGGATGTTATTGTCATAAATAAATCAAAATTTTTATTGATAATAAATAAATATAAAAAAATAAATTTTTTCTTTAATAATTGATAAAAAAAAATGTATTTTAAAAGTTTAAAATAAGTTAAAATTCAAAAATAAAAATTTTTTAAATTTTTATATTAAAGCATAATTTAGTTGATTTTTTTTCAAAGATCAAAATTACCACCCTTTAGTCCTATATATTTTTAGAAACTATATTTATTTAGCTTTCATTTAAGTATACTTTTTAGATATTTTACTGTAAGCACTTAGATCAATACATTCATAAAAATGAGATACCAAATTTTGGTTTATTCATAACTCCTTGGTCAAACCAAAAGTGATACCTACAAATTTAATATTTTTATTTAAAGCTTATTTAGTCATCTATGATTGTGTAAAATTTTATTTGGATCGAATGTTTCTATAGAAAGTTATAGCAAAAAGAATCAAAAACAGCATTTTTTTGGAATTTTACAAATTGGTCATTTTTTGGCAGTTTTTTAAGGATATTTTTCGAACGGAACATGATACTGAAATGATTTATGGCTCATTTTAATCAACTTAAAATTTCACATCAGAATATGTGTATATCAAAAATTGGTAAAATTCAAACCTTCGAGGACATTTTTGGTCAAAAGTAGGTTTAGGTGATTTGGCACCGTCACCGTTTAACTAGAGGTGGAAAGTTATTTATACCCATTTCTTAAACAAGAAAGGTGTTAGTTTATGTGTATAAAATTTCAGCCATTTTGACGGACTGGAACACATTTTTTTTCTATTAAACAAAAACGGTCATTTATTATTGAACACCCGTTATGTTAAAATTTTAATTTCGAAAAATTTAAAATATTAATTAATTTCAAGTTTCAAATTATTTTTGAAAATTTGTAAAAATCACTTCCTTTCCTTCTTTTCCTAAAAATATTCCCAGCGCATTCGGAGTGCCAAGCACTAAGGTGTCAAAAGCCAGACGTATTGACAGGAAAGCAGTTAGTCAAGCGTCGGCTGAGGATAAAAACGATCGGGTTCTAGAAGTAATGTTGACTGATAATGTGAGCGCAAGGACGGAAATGCTTCGAGGTGCAAGAAAACTACGTGACAGTAATGACTATAAAAATGTATTCATTAACGAAGATTTTACGCCAAGCGAGCGTCTCGCTAACCGAAAGCTCCGCGAAGAACGTAATGCTAAGAATGCACAACTTACAGATACTGCGACAGTCAACGGTCGAATTGTTAAAGTCAAGACCTGCGGAGATGGCAAGAAACGCTTATGGGGCATCAGAAACGGCGAACTGGGTCTGATCGTCTCTGCAGTCGATCGCGAATAGCAGCCATTTACGTCGAATTGGATGACCATCGCCTCATTTGGTCTAAAGCATCAACTAATTAGTAACAATCTCTGAATGAATTATCGATAAGGCCATGTTAGTCAAGTCAATCATACTTTGCCCAGCAGCTAGTGTTCTAACAAGTTAGAGGGCCCGCTTGATTCGCTAGAAATGCCGTTGTGTCCTCTTGGCAGGAGGTGTCTCTCTCGAGCGAACTCGTCAGACCGCGCGTCTCACGTAACGGTATTTAAAATTGACTCGGATAAGATGGCCTCATTTCCGACTACACCTACCATAGCGTCACGCTCACCGGCTAGCAACTTGTGCTCGCCATCTGCCGCATCAGCTGAGTCGGTTTACTCATCGGTTACCAGCTGTTTAGAGTAGCTTGGGTGACGTGAAAGGCGTCGGTGTCTGCATCTACGTGAAAAATGGAATCGAAGCCTTTAGAGCGAAAGAGTCGAGTTTACTGAGCACTGATTGTGAGCAGGCTTGGGTTGCAATCAAATTGAGAAACAAAAAACCTTAACTAGTGGGTTGCATTTACAGACCACCGACATTGCAAACCGAATCGAGCATGCCTAGTTTTGTTGACAGTGGGATCGCACTGTCAATCACGGCAGCTGTAAGTGGCGTTGCTAAGAATGTTTCCTCGACAACTATCTTAATGGGTGACTTCAACATGCCAGACGTAGAATGGAACGTATTCGGATCACCAGTCCTGAGAAACATTGCATCAGCCAATCTACACGTCACTAATGCACACGTCACCAACGCACTTAGTCACTCCAGCCTTGTCCAACTTGTCGCTGACAAGACGTTCTCATACGACGGTAAGCCAACGGTCTGCTCGACTAAGTGTTGGTCACCGACCGAAACAGAGTATCCGAAGTTGAGATTGGCCCACCACTGGATGAAAAGTCGGTCAGAAGCCACTACAGCATACAATTTAAATTCTACTGGCCAACAGCGCGACCGACGAGCTTCGATAGCAGAAAGTTTAACTGGAAGTATGGTGACTAAGTTGCCATGAGCAAGCATTTCAACACAATTGAATGGCACTCAGCCCTCAACAATCGGCTCACTCAAAACAGTTATACTTCGTTCCTAGATACCTTTGGCGCGGCGTCTGACCTTTTCATCAAAAGGCGTTTACCTCGGCTGACTCAAGTAAAGCCTTCTTGGTGAAATCAGCAGATATCATCGCTTGTGCGGCGCCTTTCCATCCACAAACGCATCAAGCCGGACGTTGACATATTGGCAAGAAACCATGCAGCATTGTGCCGACTAGTCAAATTCACGGTGAAGATGAACATTATTGAGTACGAAATGAAGCTTGCACAAGCAGCTAAAAGGAACCTAAGCTCTTATACTCTTACATGAACCGTCGTTTTGCTAGAAAGGAAACTATAGCTGCCCTGACAGACCATGACGACAAGACCGTCAATGGTCAGAGCAGCATTTGCAACAGGCTAAACTTGTTTTTCTTCTCGGTCTTCGAGCCTCCAACTTCACGAGAAGACAAAAGGCGAGCTAAAGATAATTTCATGAGGCGCTCTCAAGCTTTAGCATCAGTGAAGTTGTGACTCCTTGTAAAGCGCAGGCCAAGCTTATGAAATTGTGCAGTGACAAGCCCGCAGGAGTCGACCAAGTAGTATCGCACGCCCTTAAGATGTGTTCCAAGGAGCTTGCCGGACCACTCTCACTTATTTACTCTCAGTCTCTGAGCTCATCTACACTTCCCAAAGAATGGTAGATTGCAAATGTATCGCCTATTTACAAAAGTAGAAGTAGAACCTCAGTTGGCAATTATCGCCCAGTCTCTCTTACCTCAGTCCCATGCAAGGTCTTGGAATCACTCATTAAATACTACATTGTCAAGCACTTGGACAAACATAATTTGATTACCAAGAAGCAACATAGCTTTGTGGCACATAAGGCATGTGTGACAAACCTGCTCAAAACAGTGTCGTAAAAAGCCTGTAGATATAATATATCTGGACTTCGAGAAGGCGTTCGACAAAGTATCACATGAACTGCTTCTTGTCAAGCTAGCAGCGTACGGCATCCCCGATCTTATTGTTAGCTGGATTCGTAACTTCCTGAGCGGCCGAAGACAGAGAGTAGCCATAGGCGAAGCAGAATCTGATTGGGTACCAGTTACGAGTGGCGTTCCTCAAGGTTCGGTCATTGGCCCGCTTCTCTTCATCATCTTCATCAATGATATTCCGGACGTGTGTGGATCTGTTTGTAAGCTGTACGCTGATGACAGCAAGCTAATGAGCTCGGTACTACGTGAGGAGAATTATAGGAGGCTGCAGTCTGATCTCAACTGTCTTGCAGAATGGTCGGACACTTGGCGAACGTAATTCAACAAAAAGAAGTGTGTGGTCATGCATGTTGGGGACAACAACGGCTGCTGCGAGCACATATTAGGAGATCATACACTTGAAAAGACCACAAAAGAGCGAAACCCAGGAATCATCATCACAAATGACCTTAAGTGGACTGAGCAGTCCAAGAGAGCGGCGTCTAGGGCGACGATGAAAGCGTGCCGAATCAAGCTTACTTTCTCGTATTTTTCATTGGACCTGGTGAACTTGCTCTCCAAGTCGTTCTTACGGCCTCACTTAGAGTTTGCAGTCGGTGCCTGGAATCATTTTCGACGGGGTGACATTAAACTGCTTGAACAGGTGCAAAGGCGATTCTCAAAGCTAGTCGCTGAACTCAAATCAAAACCCTACGTTTAAAGGAGAGAAGCTCTCTGTTGGGCCACTTTAGAAGACCGGCGTAGTCGAGGTGACCTCCATAAGATTCCGGACGGGTAATACCACGTATGCTTTATCAACGACGATCAAAGGCTGGCGTCTGATGGCCTCGACTGTCCAGCAGGGAACACCAGAACTTGTCATCTTGCAACTGAGCGCCAGTTGGTTCACTACTGCGAGGCACGCACCAACTTCTTCACGAACAGGACCGCAGGTAATTGAAATGCCCTCGATGCAGCGACAAGATGCGTTACTAACACTTAGACATTTAAAAACCGAATTTATAAGCAACTGGGTTTCTACTAGATAAGACAACATCCACCAAAATCACTTTACACACACTATATTGTCAAACCACTTAATTTTTTTTTTTTAAACTGTTGTTACCAATAAGATAAAATTTTTTTGTTTCTAAAAAAAGGATATTAGTAAACATGTAAAAAAAAAAAAACAAAATTTTTTTATAAAATATGTACAATAAGATATTTAAAAATATGTAAAAATAAGCTATCTAAAAATAGCTTATTTAAAAAATTGTCAATTTGGTGTTAAAGTGGGGCGTCTACGTGCGCCACTTCTTGGAGACTCAAGTCTCCCACAGCATTTATACTTCTACTACTACTACTAAGTCAATTTAAATGGCCCAACACTCAAGATGATTTCCGGAATCACCAACGAACCAAGAGCGGATGAATTCTTGCGGAAGTTGATTGAAAGTCACCTGGACGAAGCGGTCGAATTTGTGTTGCTAAATGTACATACTGTTTGCTTGCACTTTTTGAGTTGGATTTATTATTAAAATCCGATTTGATTTTTCATAAAAATGGGCAAAAAAAAGTATCTAAGGCTCAAGTTGGCAAATAATTGGTCTATTGAAGGATAAGAACAAATCTCAACAAGAAATAGCTGATCTTGTAGAAGTTTCGAGAAAATTACAACAAAGCGCAATTATGAGAAGACATCCGTGGTAAAAGAATTACCAAGGTCTGGTAGATTCTGAAAGCTTACCAGTCGAGATGAGTCGTACATTTTTAGAAAGGTCAGAATCAACAAGCTATAGACAGCTAGGCTCTGATTTTATTTCTAAATTTCCTAATTTACTGTTAGTAAAGACACTGTCAGAAAAGTTCTATTAAAAAAAATACAGTCGTATACTGCAATAGAAAAACTTCTTTTGACTGTATTGAATCGACCAAATGGTGCAAAGAATGACAAAGATAAACTGTCAAGGACTGGTCAAAAGTTGTTCTTAGTGACAAGTCTAATTTCGAAGAATGAAACAGAAAATCTAGAGTGTTTGTAAATCGTTTTGCAAAAATTAAGTATCACCCCAAGTTTTGTTTACCAAAGTAACAAAATTGGAGTGGAGGTTCGGTTGGTATTTAAGGATGTATTAATTATAAAGGTACTTGATTCTGCTCCATATATACAGGCAGAATTAATCAATTTTTCTTATGGACACTCTGGAAAATAACTTATTACCATCAGCCGAGATATTTTTTGATCAGAATCAAGACTCGATTTTTTAGCAGGATAGCGCTAGTACAAATACTGCTCATTCCATTCGAGATTGGTTTCAAGAAAAACAAATAACAGTTCTCCACTGTTGCCCAAGATCATCTGATCTGAATCCAATAGAGAATTAATAGTCATATATTGGCTACAAAATGGCTAATACAAAAATTACTTTATGAGAGCATTTAAAAAGCGTTCTTTTTGATGAATGGTAGAAAGTTAAAAAAAATATCTTTTTAATTTTTTTATTTAGCCGCACGGCTTTCAAAAACAAACCTTGCATAAAAAAATTTAAATGTTCTAAATTTTCTAAACATACTGTATTATTTTTATTGGATAAACCAAAAAACTGATCTTCGTTTAATTATCTTGCTATTAAGGGAGTATTTACAGCATTTAGGCTAACTATAGACATCTTTAATTCTTTAGTTTTGTAAGATTATATTTTGTTAGATCAAGTAGAATTATCAGGAAAAAGTCTAATTATATCTGCAAACTCATCAAAGTTGGATGGTGATCCTTGTATTTTAAATAAAAAAAACGCTCTTTATGTTTGCATGTTGCTTCTCTTAATCTCTTATCTATTATGTCTAAAACAGCTCTAATATGAGAAAAACTTTAAAATCTTGCTTGTATTTTTTGCAATTTTCTTCCGGTTAAAGGTGTGTAGACTCCTTTTCTTTCAATATGATTAACAGAAGTTTTTTATTTAAGGTTTAATATCTTTTAGCAATTTCAAAAACACATTTTTGATTTTTGGGGTTATCTTTTGTTATATTAGGTATATCTTTTATATACAGTCAAACCTTTTAATCCGATCCTCTTTATTTCGGAATTCTCGCTTATCCTATCACATTTAGTGGGCAACTTGAAGTTCATGATCATAATCAAATGATCAAAATTTAATTGATTCAAACCTTAATAAAAGTTATAAAATATGATTTTTTTTTAAATTTTTTTTTAAATTAAACATAAGATGTTTATTATTTTAATTTAAAAAAAAAAATTTTTTTTTCTAATTGACCTTTAATTGATTCTTCTGAAATCTTTATATGAAAACTTTAAAGACAAATTTAAAATCGACATTAAGATATCCAAATTATGACTTTAAATGATATTTTAATATTAATTAAAATATATTACGGCGAAACCAAGTTAAATTGATCATGAACTTCAATATGCCGATTTAGTGAATATAATGCTATTTCCATTATATTACATTGATATTTGATTCTCGAACTTTTTTACCTCTCTATTCCGAACCAAATTTTTTTCTTTTGTTAAGACATTTCTGCTTGAAATAACAATTTTAACAGATAAATTCTGTTTTCATTTTTAATTAGCCAAAAAAACTTTTGAACTTTATTATTCAATATTCCACTGTTTATTATTCATGTTAAAAATGAACGTGGTGAATATAAAAAAGAAAAAAATCTGATTGAATCTTCACCAAAAAAGAGAAATTTGTAATCATCGTAATAAAACAAACGATAAAACAATGGGCGCTAATTGTTTTATTTATTAGTTGAGTTAAATTGTATTTATTGTTTTAATTATTTATTTATATTGTTCTAATCTTCTATAGCTTTGTGATCTATCATAAGCCAAAAATTTAAAACTTGGGGATTTGGCCCATGCACAGTAAAATTGATTATTTTTATAGCTTATTGCAACGCATTTCATAAAATGTTTAAATGATAAAGTTTCAGTGATATTCCTTTGTCTAGCTCTTTTTGTCCGGCACCATTTGGAAACAATTTTGCAAAAGAGAGTGAGCAAATAGAATCTGTTTGATATTCGTTAAAAGATTGTCGAGATGCTTGTGGAAAATTTATAGCTTGTGAAAAAAAATCATTATCCAAGACTTCTAAATTAATTTCTTAATTTATTTCAGGACCCTTACCAATCAATTAATCGTCTTCTAAACAATCAACCCCTCTTAAATCTTGTGGAATAGAATCATTTGGTAAATAATTAACGGCATTTACGTCTACCAAATTTAATTTAATACCAAATTGGAAATCTTAATGTTTAAAAACCAAATGTGTGCAAAAAAAGTAAAAATTTTCATACATATACTTACGGTTTCTAACTTTAATATTTAAATACTGTGTTCTTAGAATTGTCCTTATTTATATTCATAGAATAAAATTAATTTAAAAAATTTAAAAAAAATATTTTAAAAAAATCTTAATACGAAAAAAAAAATTTTACTTAAACAACCTTAATATTTAAAATTTAAACAAACAAATATTCAAAAAAAATGATACCATAATTAACATTTTGATTATTAGCAAAGCAAAAAATTGTATTGTTATAAATTCCATTAACCAAAGAAATATTTTTCAAATTAAATAATCTATAATTAAAAAAAGAAACGAAGTTAGAAAAGGAGAAAAGCCAAAATTAAATTTTAGGGTTACTTTTTTAAATTTAGCCCAATTGGCCGTCCTATATCCAAGTTACAACTCCATGTGCATTTTTGGATTTTTGAGGCAGTCCAAAATTCTGCCCGCCAAGCTGAACGGCTAAATGACCGACCGCTTATTTTTGACCGGTTTTTTAAACGGTCCAAAATTTTGACCGCCAAGCTGACCGGCTTGACTTGAACTTATTTTAAAAAAAAATTAAAGGCAAGTCATAACTTGAGACTTCAGACCTAAAAACAACTCTGATTTCTACTACCGTAAACTCGTGACCATTTATCTCGGAACTTTGTCAAAATTTGGGTTTATTCCATGTTAAAAAATTTAAATTTTTATTTTTTTTTAGAATAAACCTTGACCCCTGACTTTAAACTAAGAGTAAGCGCAAAAGTTTAATTTTATTCTTAGAACAATTTCGAATTTATTTTGTAAAAAACTCAAAGAATTGTAGAGTTAAATTTGATATTAAAAAAAATTAAAAAATTAAAGTTTATTCTAATTTTTGTATTTATTCTAAGAGTAAAAGTTAAATTCGATTAAAGATTTGAAATCAAAATTAAATTTAAAATTTAAAAAATTTATTTACTAGCCAAAAAGAACTGTATAAAAACATATTTTTTTTTTTATTAATATTGCGTCTTTATATTTCTTAGTCTTTTGGCGAATATTTTTGTAAAGGATCTATATTAACACGTCTAATCAAAAATGAATTTGTCAAATAAAAATAATTCATTTTGTCTTATGAAAAATGAATTCGTAAAATATAATTAAAAGTCAAATATTAAATTAAATGTCATAATTTTATTCAATTTGTCATATAAAATATAAAATGTCTAATAAAAAATTGAATATACAGTACTGCTCCGAAAAACTGTTTTTGCGTTATTTTACGTGAAATTTTATAATTTTATAATTATGTTTTTTTCTTTATTTTTTATTTTGTATAAAATAAAGAAAAAAGCAAAATTACTTGTACAAAGCCTTTTTCATTTTTGCTGGTCTACCTTTGCATCAAATTTTATATAGAGGTACGGTATACGCTGCTTCTGGAAAATCTTGGATTAGATTGATATCTGAACTGTTCGCCATACCATTTCGTTTCATTTCGATACATTTTGTCTGAATTGTGATCGTTTATTTTAACATTAACGTTTAATATTTGACTGAGTAATGTCATTAATATATGACATCTTTATTTTTGTACTTGACACATTAATTTAAATATATGACGATTCATGTATTATTTGGTAATTTATTTTTTATTTGACATTTAATTATTGATATGACTTTTTTAGTCATTTATATGACAATTAATATAATATTTGACAATTAATATAATATTTGACAATTAATTATCTATTAGACAATTAATTTTTTAATAGACTTAAAATTTATTTGACAATTCTTTTTTTATTTGACGGTTTAATATTTATTTATTTAATTAAAGTTTAAGTCCCATGGACAAATTGAAATAAAAATTAATAGAAAATTAAATATCCATTTTACAATTAAGTAAAAAATTAAGTTTGTTATATACATTAAAATGATTAAGATTATTCATCATACAATATTCTATTAAATAAAAATAGTATTTTATCGAGTCGGTTAGTCCATTGTTGTTACATTCAAGGCACCATTCAATCAAAATAACATTGAATGCTAAATCATATTTTTTACATAATAGTAGTAGTTTTTACATAATTTGTTATTTAAAATTTGTTTGACAAAGAATATTTTATGCTTATAATAAATTTGTCTAATTGACTCCAATTTTAGTGCTTTGTTCAAAGGTTTTGTTTTTGTAAATTTACTGGGTACAATAAATCGTTTTATTAAAATATTTTGCCGTATATCAAATTCTTTTAAACTCTTTTCATTTATAAAGATATTATCTAAATGATATCTAAAGATTGATTGAGAGAACTGTTTGTATAAGAAAGCTATAGTTTCTGGCTTCATTAGCTTTGGTTTGCATCCAACACTATTTAGAGAGTAAAAACTCTTTTCAACCTTTTTCATCTTATTTTCCACGAAATCATTTATTGATTTCTAATTTCCAATAGGTAGGCCTAGATAAATCAAACTTTGTACTTTAGGAATTGTAGAACCATTTAATTTAAAGTCTGTTTTTAAACCAGTGCTTTTTTTTTCGAATAACATTGATGCCGATTTAGAGGCATTAAATTCAATTTTCCAATCTTTCGCATATTCTTCACAAGTTCTTAGCAAAATTTTGATATGTTTTTCCGATGGTGATAGTAAAACAATATCATCGCAGTAGGCAAGAATGGATAAGTTTATCTCACCAATCTTTGCACCAATTTTTAAATCAGTACATCCAGATAACATTTGATCGATGAAAAAATTAAATAAGTATAGAGATAATATTCCTCCTTCTTTGACTCCTTCTGTTATTCGAAAAGGATTACTTTTTTCTTCACCAACTTTAATTATCACTTTAGAAATTTCATAATATCTGATTAATATTCTCCACAAATAATTATTCATTTTTCCGATTAGTTTGTAGAAAAGCCCAGCACGCCACAGTTTATCAAATCCTTTACTGGCATCAAGACTTATTAGATTTAAACGAGATCTTCTTTGGCAATAGTAATTGACTACTTCGTTTACTAAAAAATAGCAATGTTTACATGAGCTCTTTTTTTTGTATCCAAATTGATTGCTATGAATGCTTTCAAAAACATTCGTCTTGGCCAAAATAAGTGACTCAAGAATGTTTGCTAAACATGTAGACACCGTTATAGGCCTCAAATCTGAAGGATCTTTTGAAAATACCTTTTTTGGAATAGGTTTTAACAATGAAATATTGAAATTCTTTGGGAGATAACCAATTTTAATGGAATAATTAAAGAACCATTCAAGTAGAATAAGTAGATTTGTTGATGATCCATATATAAAAAATTTATTCGAGATTAGATCGTGACCGGGACTTTTCTTACGACCATACAATTACACTTGATAAAAGTCAAGTGTCAAGTATGAGTGTGAGTTTTAGATAATACTTGGACTTAAACTTGCACCCAAAGTATTTTCAAGTGTAAAACTTTCACTTACACTTGAACACTTGAAATTTTCAAGTGTTACACTTACACTTACACTTGAACACTTGAATTTTTCAAGTGTTACACTTACACTTACACTTGAACACTTGAATTTTTCAAGTGTTACTTTTTACTTAAGTAACAAAATAAGGTGTTAAATTTTAAAATTTCTGGTAAATATTTATATTTAAATAGTTTTAGAGTCCAAAAGTGTAATAATCTTTGTAAAAAAAAATCGTAATTTTTTAAAAAAATAAAAATAAATGATTATTCTTTGAATTTAAACATTTGTCTTCAAAAGATCAACATTTACTCTTAGTAATACTTTGTTCATGAATTTCTCTGCTTTTATGTTCTGTGATCTTTTACTGCTGACAACACCACATATGCTAAAAAATCGTTCAATATAAGCACTCGATGCTGGTACTGAAAAAATTTTTTTTGCTACTTGACTTAAAATTGGGAACTTATAGGAATTCTCATTCCAAAAAGCCTTTGTAGACTTTCGGATATTAGTTCCATCTCGAATTGTATCAAAGTAAAGATCTTTTTCTCTACAGATTTTTTCATAAATCGAAACTCTTTGCGTATCAATAGGCGTTTCATATGCTCTTGACTTAATTAGGCTCTTCAAAACACGATTTTCAGCACAATTAAAAGCAGGATTTGATCTTTGACTTTCATTATTTGCTCTTGGCACCTCAGTTGAGGGATTCTTATCACTATATAGAAAAAGTGCAGCTTCACAAAAATGGTCTATAGCCTTTTCCGTGATTTCAATAGCATAAGGTTTGTTATACCAAAAATCCAATTTTGAAATGTTCAATAATGCAGCTAGCAAATATATGCTTGAATTAAATTCATATTCGAAACGTTTATTTAACTCTTTAATAAGCTCTTCAACAAGTTTTTTACATTCACCTTAATCATTATATTCCGATAAAGTCGCGTTTATTATAACTATTAAACTTGGTATTAAGTCTCCAATATGCCAATCGGATTTTTGCGATAACAGGGAGAGCGAATACAAAGGATTTAAATTCTTAAGATAGTTAACTAACTTGGCTCTTGAAATTGGACATTCATTCTCTTTTAATAAGTTTTTTTCATAGGCCGAATAAAACGATTCAAGCATCAAGTAAGTTGAGGACCATCTTGTTCCATTTTCGCATCTCAATTTTGCTTCCTTTAATCTAAAATCATACGAAAGAACTGTTGATGATCTAACACTACCAGCATAATTAGATAATTTAACTAAATTTCTACTAAGAAATTTGCATTTTTTAATAGCAGTTCGAACACCTAAATTGATTTTATGGGAGCAACATGAGTATCTTGGTACTGTTTCTGATCCAATTTTTAAATTTAAATTGAAAATTGGATCCAAATAATCATTTTCGTTATCATCATCAACATCTTCTTGTATTTGTTCGTCTTATAATCGTTGATTGATTAAAATTTCATCGAAAAAAGGCACTGGTTCTTCTACCACACGATCAATCTCAATGTCTACATCTTCAAAACTGCAAACCAAAGATCTTGAATTTGCTCTTTGATTTAGCTCATTTAGATCGTTTTGGTCATCTATCTCATTAGATTGATCGAACTCAAGTTCTGCATCTTCAACTTCTCTAAAACCATTCATATTTAAATCAAGTTCTTCAATTGCATCATCAAACATCACATTTTGGTTCTGTTTAAAAAGTCTTACAAGAGATGAACCTTGATCACAAACAACACCAGTAATTTTTGTTTTATCGAACTCAAAATGATTAATGACATGCTCAAGGTTATCTTTAATTGTCTCAGCTGTTGCATATCTTGGCATTTTTCGCATACCAATAACTCTAATTTCTCTTGAAAAACTTTTGTACATCAGGCACGTTGCAACAGCTAAAAAATGTTCCATATTTTGGCCTGACCACAAATCAATAATCAAACAAATTGAATGAGCATCTTTTAATTTTCGCTCTAGATTAATTTTAAGTGTTTTCCTAACCTGTGGAAGTATTGATTTTGTAAATGTATGAGGATGCGGAAGGGGAACTGCCAAAATCGAGCGTAAAAAAGGATTTTTTAATTACTGAATAGCTGTATTTGAGGTCAAAAAGAATTTCACTAAATTCAGTTCATTATCGGTTAAATTTGTTTTTGATTTTCCTCTAGTTCGACACTTGCTATAAGATTCTATCCAGTTTTCTAAACATTGATGGTCCTCAAGGTGCTTGTTAAGATTGGAAGTTGCACCCAGCCTTTCTGAATAAACCTTGTTACAAATAATACAAGTAAACCTGATTGGCTCAGTTGGTTTTACAGCGAACTCCGTTTGAAACTCAAAAAAATTTAAAGCGGCTGAGTATTTGGATTGAAGATCGCCTATTGACACGATTTTGCACTCAAACACGTTTCTTAAGCTTTCACTAATCATTTTATCAATTTTTTGTTGATCTTAGAAAAAAAAAAATTCAAAATCCTAGTTATTTTAATAAATGTCAAAAGATAAAAATAAATTAATTTTGCAACTTTAAATAACTCTAGTCTAAATTTTTTTTTGGAATTAATTAATTTATATACTTTTTTTTTATATATAAAGCTTTTTTAGCTCCGTGTTGTCAAGAGTTTTTTAATCGATAAATTTGAATTTTTTTTTCTCTTGATAATGTTCTTAATATATAAATATACCAATTTTTCCGAAAATGCTTAAAAATATAACAAAATGTAAAAAGACGCGACTTCGAACTATGGGGATTGTACTTACTGACTTAACTTAAAATTTTATTTTTTTTAAATAAGTCTTTTTCCGTTTCATGTAGTTATTAAGGCGGCCATTTTTATTTCAAAGTCGTTGAAATGATTTTTTTCAGAAAATAAATTTCATGTCATGTCAAAAGAATTGACTTTATGACTTTTAAAACAACTCTGCTAAAAATTAAAACTTTTTTGTACTATTTTATTTGACGACTAAAAAAAAAAATTAGAGTTAATACTTTCGACTGTTGTATCTTGCTCAGTCAATGTATTTCTGCGCCTAGATGTAACAATATCACTTTCGTTTGCGTGTTGTTCATCAATTACTTGGTTTTCATGCGTTTGTTGATTGTCATTTTGATTAATTTGGTTTCTTCGACGTCTACTATTACGAGTAAGAAATTGGTTGGAGTTAGAGCCTTGAGAAGCATCGCTTAAAACTTGTCTTTGGTTTCTTCTTGGTCTGGTGGATTGGTTGGACATTTTTAATAGTTAAATTTTATTTAAATCTTTTGCTTGAATTAATTTTTCAAAATTGTATAATTCATAACTTATTTATAAGTATAAAAATGATTAGTATATAATTTTTCAAAATTTAAATGAGAGAAAAAAAAGTTAACTTTTTCCAAACTTTTGGACCTTAATTTTTGCCAAAGAAAAAAGTAACACTTGAAAAATTCAAGTGTTCAAGTGTAAGTGAAAGTTTTACACTTGAAAATACTTTGGGTGCAAGTTTAAGTCCAAGTATTATCTAATACTCACACTCACACTTGACACTTGACTTTTTTGAATTATAATTATATGCTTACGACCAAGTTCTTTAAGTACATCCTTAATATCTTCGATTGTGAAATAAATAGGTGATTCATCCAGATTATCTAAACTATTGTTATAATTTTTTACCACCAATTCTATATTCTCTTGTTCGCTGTTATTGGGCCTATCATAATGAGAAAATAATCTTTTAAAATAGTCTTCAAATTGATTAATGTTTTTCATTTCATTGTTTATTTGAGACGTGTTCTTATGCTTAAGTTTTTTTATATATGACCAAAATTTCTTTTTGTCTTGTTTTCGGTAATTCTCAAGTTTTAGGCTTTTTTTCTTCTCATTGATAAACAATTTCTGTCTTGCCAAATGTTTGAGCCTCTTTTTGTTATGTCTAATTTCTTTCTTTATATTATCATTGAAAGGTCCTTTGACAACTAAAGATTTATAAAGTAGCTTATTTTTGTTGTTTATATCCACTATTTCATTGCTATAATTGAATTTTTCAATTGACAACTTTGGTTTCCTTAAAATTTTTAATTCACTACTTTCAACTGTCCTAGCAGTTTTAAGAAGAATTTTTGGAATTTCGTCATGAATCTTGTCTAACATTTTAATTACCGAATTGATATTTGATTTATTGATAAAAGATATTTCATTCAATAAATCTTTTACATTTTATGAAAGTAAATTTTTATAGTGTAGAACAAATTCAGGTTTATTCCAATGAAAAAAATGGAATTTTTTTTTTCTATTGTAATTATTAATCATGGAAATATACCCTAAGTCATGAATCTCACACATTATTGGCTTGTGATCGCTAAAATTTTCTATATAATTCAGATGTTCAAATTTTTTGACATTTTGATAAAATGACTCTTTTATGATAAAATGATCAAGAATGGATGTGTATTCACCTTTCTTATAAGTGAATATTTTATCCTCTCTTGTGTCTGGAGAAACACTAATAAGTTGATTGTTAGACAAGAAATCCTTAAATAGATTATCAAAACGTCTACCTCTTTTAATATCACAGTTCCAATCACCAAAAATTAATACTGATTCATTAGATATATATTCTAGTTTACTTTCTAGTAAAGAGACAAGGCTCTTGAATTCAGCAAGTCTAGTTTGACTTCCATCATCAAAAGGCACCCAAGTGCCTATTAATTATAGATTTTTTCATTTTTCATTACATTAAGATTAGAAAAACAGCTATCCTCAAAATCATAAGACAAAATTTTAATATCTTTTTTAATAATCCAACACTTACCCCCAAAAGGTCTTCCTCTAGAGACAAAAGAATGACCGTCTTGCATATCTGATTGAAATAAAATAGTGAAATTTTTGTATCTCTCATTTATATAGCTAATTTCAAATGATTTAAGCCAATGTTCACACAAGAATATAATATCGTTTATTTCAGTAAGTTTGTCCACGATTAAATAGTTCGATTTAAAATTCTGACAATTGTATGATGCTATTTTCATTGTTCCATATCTGTGTTTATAATAACATGATCAATGTCCGGGAGATTTTCTATATCTTCATTTCTCTGAGTGTTAGTGTCTTCAATCTGCTTGTCCATTTTCGTGGTTATGTTTTCAACATTTTCTTTTTGTTTCTTATATTTGTCTGAATTTACTGGATTTTCATTATTCATTGATCCATTTTTTTGTGAATTGAGTTTGGATAGAAAGAATCGTTTTACACGGATGCCAGTTGGCCAATTTTTGGGATCCAAAATTTTATCACTTTCTGTACTCATTACTTTAATGTGAAATGATTTATAATATTTATTAGCAGTATTTAATTGCCCAATCTTTTCAAGATTAGTGAATGATTTTTTGTATGCAGAAACATCTTCTAAACTATTATCAATATGCCAGAATCCAGTGTAAAAATGAAATATTTTTTTTGCACTTTTAACCTTATCGGTTTCAGATTGAGAACCAACAATGTATTTGTTATTCTTTTTACTCGACTGACCAATATTTTTCTCGTGGCTAGGATTTACTTTTCTAGTGGATGAAGTAGGTTTTGAATTTTTTCCGACTACATTTTTCCATGATACATTTGTAGTCGGCTCACAGTGATTAAGAGCTACGACTTCCTCCTTTCGGTTAGAATCAATTTTGGTTGCATGACTTGTTTTCCTTTTTTTTGTTCCACTTTGTGAGTAATCAGATTCAAAGACAGCATCAGAGTCCTCTTGATCATTAATCAATTCTCTATTATACAAATTAAAATTTTTTAATCTAAATTGATCGTTTATCAATTTTTTTAACATTGAGTTTTCCGTTTTAAGATCTTGAACACATTTGTAAATTTTTTCATTTGATTTTTTTAATTCTCTAATTTCACTAACCAATTCTTCAACTATTTTACTTAGATCATTGTTTTGACTCTTTTCGGATATATTGACGGCTTGACTGGTCGAATCATTAAATGAAGAATTGAGATTTTTGCTTAAGAAGACAGCTGAGCAATCAGTAGTTAGTCGTGATTCAACGCATGTGTCAATAAGGTTCCAAATATCATTAGCCATATATCTAGCAGCGGTTCTGTTCCTGATTTGGGTATCATTTGATAGAGAAAAAGTCTCGATTACATGTTTAGCTAATTTTAGCCTAATAAGGTTCAATTTATCCTCCTTATTTTTATTCTTGTTTTCATCACCAACCATGTCTTGGATACGATCAATAAATTCATCTTTCTTTAGCTGAACAATTTCTTCAGAAGCTGATATCAGCAAATTGTAGTCAAAATTTGATCTGAAGAACTGAGACAAGGTAGTAAGATAATTTTGTGAAAACTCCGGTGGGTCCATACTTTAGGACACTGGAAAGTTTACGTTTACGTTGTCGGAAGTTTATACGATAAATTAGACAAATTTCAAATTTTATTATAATTTATGTTTTTCCTAATTATTCTTGAATCAAAAAAATGCTGTTTTTTTTTATTTTGGTACAATTTATTATTTTATTCTTTAATAAAATTTTTGAATTTATTAATCTCATATTGGATTACCCTAACATCTTAAGATAAATTAAGACTTTTGGTCAGGAAGCTACTTAATGAGTTGCAGTCCTAATTGTCGTCATTTTTTGTCCTATTTTTTCTTTAGTTTTTTTGATTAAACCTACCTCATTTCAAATTTTTTAAACTTAATTTTATTATCTTGATTTTATTTTTTACTAAAATGCTGTCTATAAAGAAGTACATCTACTTCTATAAAGACTTGGATGAAATAAGCCAATCCAATAAATAAATAAATAAAAAAATATTGGATTAGATTGATATCTGAACTGTTCGCCATACCATTTCGTTTCATTTCGATACATTTTGTCTGAATTGTGATCGTTTATTTTAACATTAACGTTTAATATTTGACTGAGTAATGTCATTAATATATGACATCTTTATTTTTGTACTTGACACATTAATTTAAATATATGACGATTCATGTATTATTTGGTAATTTATTTTTTATTTGACATTTAATTATTGATATGACTTTTTTAGTCATTTATATGACAATTAATATAATATTTGACAATTAATATAATATTTGACAATTAATTATCTATTAGACAATTAATTTTTTAATAGACTTAAAATTTATTTGACAATTCTTTTTTTATTTGACGGTTTAATATTATTCCTTTTGTAAATAAGCTTAAAATAATAAAGAAAATGTTAAGTTTTTTTGGTATATCTATTTTTTTCTTTAAAAAAATTCAAAATAATGATCTCTTGGTTTCTCATAATCAACTGCCATCAATAAACTTGCTCTCTTATTTTCGATGCAACCAGACTTAAAAAAATCAAAAGTTAAGTTTTCGTCCTTCATAAGGTTAAAAAAAAAATCTAAACAATATTTTCTATTAAACTCATTTGAACTGAAAGAGGCTATCCAATCGATTCTTTTGCAAAAAAATGTCTCTTCTGAATAAATTCCCGCTTCGAATATGTTTAATTTTTTTGATCTCTCAAGTTTTGGAGTTGAAACATTGATATCTCTTAAAACTTGTCTAATAATCACATGACATACTTCATGTACGAATAAACGAGTAAATTCTAACTTCAAAATATCAAATGCAGAATGATTGCTTTCATTAATGAATTCATATTTGGAAAACAATTCGACAATATTTACAAAAATTGAATTGAAACCGGCATAGCCTTTCAATCCAGGTATTTCACATGAAACAAAGTTCAATTTTAGCTCGTTACTTAAAAATTTATTCATATCAAATGCTAAGTTCACTTCACCAGTGATATTTTGAACCGCTCTTTTCAAGCGTTGTTGAACGTGAATATTTGATTTGAGTTGATCAAAAAGTTTTTCAATTGACTCTTTAAATGAAAAATCAATTTGATTTTCATGACTTAATGAAATAAATTTAACAAAAAAATAGTGCCATTCAGATGCTTCTTCTATTTTGGACTTGCTCAAATGTAGCAGAAAAATTAATTGGGCAAGTTGGTCCTTATTGACAGCATCCCTGGTATTGAGTAAAAGATCGTACAAGTTTTTTAGTAAGCTGCATTTAATTTTAGAGCATTTTAGTAAGAAAAAGCTGTTCAGACTTAAATTGGAGATGATAGCATTGCGCATTTGAAAACCGATCATATTCAGTGAATCTAACGGTGAAATTTTCACTTTTTGTGGTGTAGCTGTAACAAGTTTATCTTGTTTAAACTTGGCAAAATCAACAACAGTGTCCCATTTTTTTGATTCAATTTCTTCTTTTAGAAAGCAAATAAATTGTTCAGCAGCCATATTTTATTTAAATTTTTTCTTTTGAAGTTTGACAATTTTTTTATTTCAAAATTTAAAGCAAATAATAAAATTAATTGAAAATGCATGAATTACTTGACTTTTTACTTTGCGATTTATTTTATGCATTTAAAATTTCTCAAAATTTTTTAGCTGAGAGCTTCGTTGCTAGTTTTATTTTTTATTTTTTTAACCTAACTGTTATTAAGATTTCAATATGTTGAACAAAAATTGATCTAAGTCCTAAATTTACAAGTTAATCAATTCAAAAGATCAATTTAGTTTCGCCTTGTATTAATTTTTTTAGAGCAGCATGATTAACATGATAAAAATTTCAATGTAAATAACAAGACACTCCACTTTTTTTTAATTTAATTCTTAAAATTTTGATCTGAAATAAATATTTTGATCAATTTGTCATTTTTTATCTGTATTAAATTCGCAAAAAAGACACAAAAATTTTTTTTGCTTTTTAAACACGCTTATTGTCAATCACTCATTTTTAAAATAAAAATTTTAGAAGAATCAATTAAAGATCAATTAGGAAAAAAAAAATTTTTTAAATTAAAATAATAAATATCTTATGTTTGATTTGAAAAATATCTAAAAAAAAGCTGACAAGTTTTTTTTTTTAAATTAAATTAGAAAACATCTTATGTTTATGTAAAAAAAAATTTAAAAACCTAATTAGATCATTTTTATTAAATTTATTATCAAGTTTTAGTCATTTGATCATGATTATGAACTTCAAATTGCCGTCTAGAGCTCGTTGAGCAGGCAAATGAAACTTCAAATTTTAAAGTTTTCATAACCTGTAAAAATTCAGGCAACTTATTAATTTTAAGGTGTTAAAAATAAGTAGGCAACAAAAGTCATTTGTCTATGGTGATGTCTATGTTATAATTAATTCAAAAATTAATTAATTAAAATCTAAATAAAAATGATGAAATAGGCTTTTTTATATTTATTTTTAATTGAAAATTAAATGATGTTAAATATCACATATAAAAAAATTAAATATTGGTTTTTCTAATTGATTTTTAACTGATTCTACCAAAATCTTTTTTTGAAAACTTTAAAGACAAATTTTAAATTATCATCAGTTTTTCAAATTGTGGCTCAAATAAACGCTTTAAATGATTTTTTAATATCTTTTAAAAAAAATTGGAGCAAAACCAAAATTAAATTTTAATTACAAAATTTCAAAATATTGGTTAATATTTATAAAAACAATTATAATTTTTTTTCTATTAAAAGATTAAATAAATTATGTTTAATTAAGCCAAGTAATTTATTGATAAAATACTTTTTTTTAAATAGAAATTTTAAAATTTTTATTCGAAATTCTGATTTTATCATGCACTAGAATTTGCCTAAGATTTTTATTATTTTATTTTGAGAAATTTGCAAGAATTGCTACAAAGTCTCATGATTTTTTTGTTGAATTAACTAAAGTTGCGGTTTTAAGCTTTTTATTGAATTTTTAGATAATGCTTGTTTAAATTATTATTTTTAAAAAAATTCTTCAGTCTCATATTTGCAATAATATTAAAAGAATAATATAAAAGTAAAAAAAAATTAAGTTATGTTGTTATCATTAATGAAAAATTTAAATTGTCAAATAAAAAGGAAAAGCTTGAATTATTTAACATATGATGGTCGATTTGAAATAAATAATAGCTAAGGTTTAATAACCGAGTGGTCAAAATGACCGTTTTTAGTTAGATTTTTGAATTTTTTCTTCACTAAAACTTTTTTTTCTGGGGCAGGCTTAATTTTTTACAAGCTTTAAAATGAGCATACTCTTGCTTCATAAAATTGCTCGATTAAAAAAATTAAAGTGTGTATACCTAAAAAGACAGGAGCGGTCAAAATGGCCGCTTTAAGCCAAAAATATAAGAAAATTTTTTTTTTCAAGTTTACTTGTCTCTAAAAAAATTAAGCATAAAGATTCTTTGCTTTTTGAAAATTTTACTTGAACATCAGAAAAGACTTTTATTTGTCTAAAATGTGAAAAAAATTTAAAAAAAAAAGAAAATTTATTTTATCTCTTCTTTTTTTTTATCTGATTATCATATTTTGATTATTTGATCATAATGTAATAAATTTAAAATCAAAAAACAATCAATTTTTTCTCCTTTCTAATTTGACTATCTGAACATAAAAAAGTTCAGTAGTTCATGAAAAAAAAGCATTTTAAAATGTCCTTTTAGTAGTATTTAAAATCTGGTCCTTCTAGTGTTAAATAATTACCTTAAACTAGTGTTGATTATCGAAATTAACTTCGCTAATCGATTAAAAAAAATCATTATCGAACTGTTTAAACTAAACGATAAATTTTTGTAACGATAAAATTAGATCGAAAAAATTCGATATAATTTTATAGATCGATTTCTTCTTTAGTCGATCAAGTTCATTTTTATTTTATTTATTCGAATTAACTGATCGAATATTGATATCGAATATATTAGTCTATTTTAATCAAACAAACTTCATGTTCGAAACATTTTTTTTGAAAAAAATTATTTCTTCAATGATATGAGAATATTAAAAAGGAAAGTAATGTTAAATTTGTTTCAATAATATTTCAATAATAAAGACTTGATTTTTAAAACTTATTTAGCTAGAATTTAATTTAAAAAAAAAGCAACAAATTTAAAAAAATTTCATTTTTATCAAATTAAAATGGCACTTGAAAATAATTCATGGAAAAGAAAACGTGATAAAATATTTGGGTTTGAAATTTTTTGAGTATGATAAAACTACTTAAATAGCAAAATGCACAAGATAGATAGTTATTCAAAATGAAGAAATAAACAGACTGAGTGCGAAAAATCTGGAAAAATTTACTTTTATAAAGCTTGATTCAATCGTTTTAGAAAATAAAAAATAATTTTTAATATTTTTAAACAAATTTATAATTTAATTTCGTAACTTATTTAATGGTTTTTTAAATTAATTTTTCAAGTTTTCTTTAGTTTCGTAAATTACTTATCTTTTTAAAATATCGAATACATTTTTTTTAAACTTTTGAATTAGATTTTTTTGTTAATCGATTTATAACATCGAACAATTTTATCGATTTAACTATTCGACTAACTATTCGAAAACAAAGGGATTCTTTTGTCCAAAATTTGTTCGATAGCTATTCGATATTTGTAAAATTTATCAAATTAAGGAATTAAAATTCTAACAATGATTTTTTGATCGATAAAAATAAAACATTTTCGATAAAGTTAAAATTTAATCGAATGTAAATTTGACCGATTTAATCGATTAACGCTTAGGCGATTCACAACCCTACCTTAAACTTATTTTTAACTGAGCATAGTTTATATCTTCAAACGCACATTTTTTTAAATTTGTAATTAAATTCAAAACCATTTTATCAATAATTTTGGTTTAAAAAATAAATTCTTTATTTTATGAAATTTTGCTAAATTTAAAAATGAATGTTTTTATTTCTAAAATTAATTTATATTTTATGATGTTGATCGATGTTGATCAGTCATGATAAATTTTAAATCTTATGTTTCTCATTACTTTTTCAATTTTTTTATAAGGACCAAATGGACTGTCTAAATTGATAGCTTTCTTATTGACAATTTTGGTTTCAAAAACTGTCAGTACAGAAAAAATAATTGATGAATATTCTTCATCAATTGATTTGAGTGCTTCAAACGCTATTTCTTCTATGTCATTTTGTTTGATAATACAAATGATCACATTTGAAAATGGCTCAATAATATGATAGATGTTGCATAAAGCATTGATAATATCTTTACTCACTTGTCCTTTAATTTTGAAAGCTACTGTTTGACGAAATTTATTTGCTGCACCTATCACTAAAGTTTCAAATGCTGCTGAAGCAATTTTATATGACCATTCTTTCCATTCAAATTTCTCATTCTTTTGAATGGTACTCGCACAATATTTGATTCCATTTATACCGGATTCTATAAAAATTGTTGGCAATAAAACAGATGAACTAAAATAAACAACTATTGATACTCCAGTTGATGTCAACAAAGCACTAGCCAAAAGAGCGATTAAAATTTTTTTAATATTTTCTGAATCATTCTTTGGATCATCGTTTGGATCGCTTGGATCATCGTTTGGATCGCTTGGATCATTGTCCGGATCGCTTGGTGGTAGAGAAGCAGCTGCAGCACAAATGATCAATTTTTTTTCTTGATCTAATTTTTGTATCATTGAATATTTCAAATAAATCCTAAGATCAATTTTGCATTTGAATATTAATTTTTCTACCGAATCAGACTCGCTCTCTGGTCATATGAATTTGAATACGTAAACTGGAGCTTTTACAACATCAATTGCTAAATTACCAACAAATTTAGCTGTATCAACAGTAAGATCAGTGGCTGTTGTAACTGTACTAACAGTAAGATCAGCAGCTGATCTAACTGTTCTAGCAGTAAGATTAACAGCTGTTGAAACTGTTCTAACAGTAAGATCAGCAGCCGCTGTAACTGTTCTAACAGTAAGATCAGCAGCTTTTATGACTTTATTTTGATTTTTTAATTCCAGAGTTTGGGTTCCACTTCCATTTTGGCTAAAGTGCTGCATCTTTTAATCGTGGATAAAATTTGAAAACTTTTTTCAAAAATTTATTTTCAATTCAAAATAAGTAATTTCATAAAAATAAAACAAAAAAAGAGAACAGCTAGAATTTATATTCTAAAATTTTATCTAGAAATAGCTGTTTGATAAAATAATTTAAGATGATAAGGCACCAATTTGATTTTGGAAATTTTCCAAAAAACTTATTCTATTTCACGTAAAACTTATTCGTGGTTACGAGCGATCCTTCCAGAATCTTCTGAGTAGCACACGTACCTCCCCTTGGTTTTACTGAGAAAGACGGCTTGCACGCAACACTTACTTGGAACTACGAGCTCCGCACTGGCCTTCATACTCCTTCTGTCAAGTCCTCCCGCCCAATCCTACACCGTGGCAACTACAAGCTCTTCAATACCCTGGTCTACGACAGCACCAACCCTATTGATAAGGATGTAAATTTCGCGTATGACCGGATAATCAAGTCCTATGCAGCTGCCTCATCCATGGCTATCCCCAACCAAGTGCCCAGAGCCCGGAAGCGCCCTAATCCCAAGTGGTTCAACCCCAAAATCAAGGTGCTAACAAGGATAAAGTATAAAATCTACTGCCGGATTAGATCAGCCCCTTGCTGCATCGAGTTGTGGACCGCTTACATTTCGATCTGTAAGCAGGTCAAACTAGCTGAAAGAAATGTAATCTGTAAGTTCGAAGCATTTATTTTCAGGGCCTGTAAGCTTCAGCCAAAGCTTCTGTAGAATTATATCAACATCCAGAAGCAATGCAGAGACTCCATTAAAGGCCTGCTCGGCTGTCATGGCGCCTTCCACACTGATGGTGACAAGATCGTAAGCATTCTCAATGTCCAATTTGGAAGTTTCTTCATCCCTCGCTTACCATGCCCAGCTCAGCCTCTCCAGCTCACGGCAAGTCCCCAGCATACCGTATTTCCTCACTTAATGCCCTATGGGCAATTAAATGAAACACCTTTTAATTTCCCTGAGAAATTATGCGAAATTTTTGATTTTTTGCAAACATTTCACATTAATACCTTTACCATATTTCAGATAATTTCCCAAGGAAATTAGAAATTAAAAAAATATTGAGTTTAATAGAATAATCCATAGGATATTAAGACGTGTTTCCTTTAGTTTCCAGGGGACATTAAGTGAGGAAATACGGTATCATGGATGTCGACTTCTTCTCGCCCGCCAACGTCCGCAAGTACATAATGCGCCTAGACTCGCTCAGATCAGCCCCATCTTCAAGAAAGGTAGCAGGAGTGCCCCTGGTAACTACAGACCTATCTCCTTGACGTCAATCCCCTGCAAGTTGATGGAGCGTATGGTAAGAGATGTCATGATGGATCACCTCTATAGCAACAAAGCGATCGTTCCGGAACAACACGGTTTTGTCCTTAGGAAGTCAGTAGACACTAATTTACTGGAGACGGTGGACCGCATAAGCGATGGCATTGGATGGTGTTTATTTTGACGGACTCATTTTGATAGGTTTTATTTTGACAAGTTTTAATCTGACATAATTAATAAGATAAGTTTTATGTCGTCAAGATTTAGATTTGCCATGTCTCATTATGACGAGCTTAATTTGACTATTTAAAAAAATAAAATTTTCTTTCTTCTAATTCTAAAAATGGATGATTTAATCAACAATTTTGAAAAATTTGAAATTTGAATAGTCTCTCAGAAAAGTATTTTTTTTCAAAAAAAAAAGCCATTTAATTTAAAGACCAGTTGGTCTCAAAATTTAGTTGAGGAAAAAAATAATTTAATTTTATGAACATTGAATCAATTTTTACATGTTTTTTTATTTTTTCTCAAATATCAAATTAAATATTGTGACCAGTCACATTTTTTCTTAACGAGACCTTAAAAAAAAATGTTCATAAAATTAAATTTTTTTTCCTCAATTAAATTTTGAGACCACCGGGTTGATTGATTTGAAACAAGAAAATGTATTAAACTTTTTAAAAAATATTTCTTTATTAATTCAATATTAATTTTGTACTTGATTGATTTTTGAGCCTATCAAAACTGGTCAAATTAAACTTTGTCATTTTTTCTTATGTCTAATTAAAACAAATAATAATAAAGCTTGTCAAATTAATCTCTATTATTCTTTTACTTGTCATAATCAGCTTGCCACATTAAAGTATATTTAATTGAACTTGTCAAAGTTAGCGTATACCGATGGCATCGATAGGGAATCTACGTCCGAGTGGTCTGGTCCCCCCTAGCAAGAAAGACGCAAAGATGTTCGAGCAGGTGCAGAGAAGGGCCACCAAACTGGTGCCCCGAATTAGAAACTGGCGCTACGAAGACCGTCTTGCCGTTCTTAGACTTACTCCCTTTAATGAGCGAAGCGTTCGTGGAGACCTGATCCAAATGTTCAAACTCACCAAAGGCATCAACGAAGTGAGCTGGGTGAACCCACCGGTTTCCGCAAGTTCACTATCCGGAGATATCAGAGGTCATGCAAGAAGACTGTCCGGTCAGGCCTCCACCAAATGTCTACAATGGGCAAACACATTCACCAACAGGAAAGTCAACGAGTGGAAAACCCTGCCAGCTACAGTGACAGACGCCGACTCGGTCAACAAGTTCAAGGACGGATACGATGCCTTCCATCTAGTCAACAATCTTGAAGATGAACATTTAACAATAAAATTTTTCTTTTACAGCTTTTTCTTTCGAGAATCTTAACTCTCATTTTGACCTAAAAATCTTAACTCTCATTTTGTTTGGACGTTGGCGAACAACCAATCACCAACAACTTCCAAAGACCAAAAAGTACTAACGGCCAAAAATTACCAAAGACTATAAATACCAAGTACCTACAACTATATTCTATTTATTTATA
>QEOQ01000133.1:10851-72607 GCA_010279815.1 Brachionus plicatilis | reverse complement strand
GGGGTCTTGTTAATTAAGTGAACATTAGATTACGTGAACAAACGAAAATGAAAAAAAAAGAGTGTGCACATAATTTTAAACGTAATAATTAGGTGAACAAATCATCTTGTTTATCGAAATTAATTAAATGTTTTTTTTTTAATTTTTATTGTTTTTAATTTATTTTTAAAAAAAGAATAATTTTTTCTTATTAAACTTATTAAATCCATCTTATTAAACTGTCCTGATTTTTCGTCACTAATTCTCTAGTTAATTTCTTGTTAAGTCTCTGATTATTATGGTTGTTATTGGAGGGACCAAGAGCTTTTTAATAAAAATCATTAAGAAATTTTAAAAATTTAAATTTTTTAATTTTTTAATAATTGATTTTGTTTGAATCCAATTTTTAAAATAAAAGCATAAGAAGAAAATTTAAATCTTGCTGATTATGTGAACTAGTGCGCACATAATTAACAAGACCCATTTCAAGATTCAATGCTTATTTAAAATCAAGAATTATTTAAGATATTTAAAATATTTTGATTGTTGAAATTTATTATTACAAAAGTCCATTTATTAATTAGTATTTTAAATATTTTTCTAGTAGTCAAAGTTAAATAGAAGATAATCAGCTTGAAATAATTACTTGAATCAATTAGACCTTGATTAGTGCAGGATTTCTTTTTTATAATTATGGCTTCTTGTTTCTTTAAGGTTCAGGAAATGCAAAACGTCCACGCTATCTTAGGATACGATTTTCGACCTCAAATTCATAATCTGCATATGTGAAAACCTCTAAAAGCCAATTTTTTAAGGAGAGGTTGAAAAAAAATTTTTTTCGCCTGGATGAGCTGAAAGATTTCATTAATTTGCCAAAGTGTACTATGAATAGATGCATATATCTAAACCAAAATTATATAAAACATGTTAAAATGAGGTCGAAAATCAAATCCTTAAATAGCGTGGACGGTTTGCATTTCCTGAACCTTACTTATGTAAATATTTTAATGCATACAAGAAACAAATTTACTTTAATTTTTGAAAATTATACATCAAATTTAGAGTCTTAGCATGACGTAATCGCTTATACATCTATTAGTTATAATTTGTTCTCAAAAATTTAAGTTTACCCTTGAAAAAAAAATTTACTCAAAGTTTAAATAGACCTACTTAAATTTTGTAAAAATCATGAATGACGATAATACTTGTCAATGTTCTTCAACTAGGAGACTTAAATGGTATTAAATAAAAGAGTGTTTAATAGAAACTGAATTAGATGAAGCTCTTTATATTTTAATTAATATTTAAATAAAATTTAAAGTCATAATTTAGATACCTAAATGTGGATTTTAAATTTGTGAGTCTTGTCGATTATGTGACTCCGGAGTCACCTAATTTCGTGACTCCAATAAACAAAAAATTAAAGAAATATTTTTTTTCAAAATTTATGTGACCCATAAAAAAATATACGTGACTCCAAATAAAAAAAATTATGTCAATAAGAATAATAAAATTTTTTAATAATAATTAGTGTTTGAGCATCTTTTTACTATGCATTTTAATACCTTTATCATTTTTTAAAAGTTTACCACAAATTGGACATGTAACTGGATTACCATGTCCACACCTGGGGTCGATTGGTGATTTGGTCTAACAAGTCCAATATTTATAAACGATTAAAGATTTTACTTTCACTCTCAACGTCCTTTTTAGTTGAATTTATTCTAAATTTTTTAAGTTTAAATACTAATACTTTAGAATTATTTCTATTTTGCTTTGTAATTTTACTTAAGTTAATTCAGTTTGTTTAAGCATGTTTTTTGTATAAGTTAGCATTTTGCAGAGAGATTTAATCAAATACCATTCAAAAAATTTAAACAAAATACTTTTTGATCTTATTTTTTTGATCCTAAACTTCAAGATGCCGACCCAAATTTGTCTTGAAACTTTTCAAAATAAAAATTTTATAATAATCAATTAAAGATCAATTAAAATTAAAAAAAAAAAAAAAATTTAATTAAAATAATACACATCTTTTGCTTAATTTAAAAATATTAAAAAAAAAGCTAATTTGATCATTTTTATTAAGATTATAAAAAATTAAATTTTGATTATTTGATCATGATCATGAACTTCAAGTTGCCAAAATTATCAAAGCTGAATTTTATTGTTTTAACAATGTAAAGTCGTGATAAATTTTAAATCGTTTTAAATTGTTTGGAATGAATTAAAATTTACAATCAATTTAAATGTTCTTAAATAACAATAAATTATTTTGCTTATCAGAAAATAAATTTTGAGAAAAATGTGAGACATAATAATATGCCAAGTGTGTGTATGTGTTCTGAGACAACTTTGAGTTGATTACTACAATGATCAATAAATGCTGATAGCAACAGAAAATCGATTAGTCGTTGAGCATAATGCTAAAATACAGTTGAGAAAAAGAAAATGGAGGGAAACGAAGGTATTTACATTGGAAATGAATTAAAAATAAAAATGGAGATGAAAATGAAGAAAAATGAGAGAGAGAGAGAGAGAGAGAGAGAAAGAGAGAGAGAAGAGGTTAGAATGTATTTATTTATGATAGTAATAGTCGTCGTCCTATAAGTCTAACCAAAACTGGTTTTTATTGTATTTTTTTCTAGACATAAATTTTTTAACCGACTTGATTATTCATATTTAATTATGTTAATATTATTTTTGTCTAAACGAAAAACAACAAAAAATGAAAACTCTTTCTATTTCTCTCTCTCTCTCTCTTTCTCTCTCTCTTGTTTTCCTCCATTTTCCATCTTTATTTTGTTCACTACTTATTCATTATTTTAGTTTCATTATTGTTCGTTTTTCGTATACTTTTGATTTAAAATCCAAATTAAAAAAAAAAAAATTAATTCTCTCTCGATTTTCATATTTTTTTCAAACAAAGCATAGTTTGACTCTTCGAACGAACACACACACACACACAAAATATAACGAAAATTTATTATTTTAATTTTCAAATTATTTTTGTTTCCAATTGTTGCTAGTAATTTGATTACGTCGAATGCTATGTCCTGTGATCATCTTATCCTATTGACAAACAAGACTCGAGCACTAGACAAAAATTGATCATTTCAAACGCAAACAAAAACACCAAGAAGAGCAAGAAGAAGACGAAGAAGAAGAAGAAGAAGAAGAAACACTTTTTGTCTTTGACACTGTTCATCGAAATAAAACAAAAACTAAAATAGAATAAAACAAAAAAATAGTTTAGTCATTTGTTTAGTGTAACATTGAACGTCATGATACCAACTGGTTTACCTCAATCGTCCTCATCCAACTCCTCATCGTCCTCGTCATCTAATCAATCGAACCAACAAGCCTCATCGTCCAATACATCTTCAAACAACAACAACAACAACACCAACAATCAATCGAACATATCGTCACAATTGGGTCCAATCGGCTCGTCCATAATCGGCTCGACCATAAACAATCCCGTCTCATCCTCATCATCATCGTCGTCATCAGCGCAAATTCAATCGGCAGCTCTGTCCGGCCTCGCTCTCCTCACCAATCCAAATGCAAACTCATCGTCGAACAACTCAAGTCTGTACCAGTCCTTTAACATGAACTCGTCTCTCAATCAACTGGTCGACGTCAACTCACTATCAGCCCAACTGCCTCAGTCTCTACTCCTCTCCGACGACAACCTTCAACTTCAACTACAACTACAGCAACAACTGCTTCTTCAACAGCAGCAACAACACCAACACCAACACCAGCACCAACAACAACAACAACAACAACAACAACAATTGATCATTCAGCAGCAATTGCAGCAGCAGCAGCAACAACAACAAATGCAGCAACATCATCATCATCAGCAGTCACATTCTCAGTCACAGCAGCAGCAGCAACAGTCACAATCACAGTCACAATGTCAGTCACAGCAACAGCAGCAGCAGGGACAAAGTTTGTCGGTGACAAGTCAATTGAGCTGTGGATCGGCGTCGGCCGCACTAGCCCTTCAATTTATGCCGCCACCGCGTCCATCCATTGGCACCGAGGGCAAGTCGATTAAGCTGCGCGCCAATCACTTCACAATTCAAATACCCAAGGGATTTATTTATCATTATAGCGTGTGCATCCAGCCGGACAAATGTCCCAAGCGAATCAATCGGGACATATTGAACACGCTGGTACAGGCAAAGCCGCACTTGTTCGCCAATCAGCGGCCGGTGTTCGATGGCAAAAAAAATTTGTACACAAAAGAATACTTGTCTAGTTTGGGCAATGAGAAAATGGAAGTGGAAGTGACGTTGCCGGGCGAGGGCAAAGACCGTCAATTTAAAGTTTGCGTTCGATTCGAGGCCAAAGTGAGTTTGTTTGCGTTGGAGGACGCGCTGCAAGGCAAAAATATGAACGTGCCATTCGACAGCATTCAAGCGTTGGACGTGATCATGCGTCATTTGCCGAGCATGCGTTACACGCCAGTGGGCCGCTCATTTTTTTCGCCGCCTCAAAACGACTTTGCCAATCCGTTGGGAGGCGGTCGCGAGGTCTGGTTCGGTTTTCATCAATCGGTGCGACCATCCCAATGGAAAATGAGTTTGAACATTGACGTGAGCGCCACCGCTTTCTACAAATCACAGCCAGTAATCGAATTCCTGTGCGAAATACTCGATCTAAATTTGCAGGAGCACAACAAGCCACTGAACGATGCACAACGCGTCAAATTCACCAAAGAAATAAAAGGTCTCAAAATTGAGATAACACATTGTGGCGCCATGCGTCGCAAATATCGCGTTTGCAATGTAACACGGCGGCCCGCTCACACTCAAACATTTCCACTTCAGCTCGAGTCCGGCCAAACAATCGAGTGCACTGTGGCAAAGTACTTTAGCGAAAAGCACAGCATTCGTTTGCAGTACGCTCATTTGCCGTGTTTGCAAGTGGGTCAAGAACAAAAGCACACGTACTTGCCATTGGAAGTGTGCAACATTGTGGCCGGTCAACGATGCATCAAAAAATTGACCGACATGCAAACGTCGACCATGATCAAGGCGACAGCTCGGTCGGCGCCTGATCGCGAAAAAGAAATAAACAATTTAGTACTCAAGGCAAAGTTTCACGAGGACACGTTTGTCAAAGACTTTGGCATCACCATTAACAATCAAATGACCGATGTGAAGGGTCGAGTGTTGAGCGCGCCAAAAATTCAGTACGGCGGTCGTACCAAAGTGACTGTGTTGCCGGCGCAGGGCGTATGGGACATGCGAGGCAAACAATTTCACACGGGCATCGAAATTAAATTGTGGGCCATTGCTTGCTTTGCCCAGCAGCGCAATTGCAATGAACAAGCGTTGAGAAATTTTACGCAGCAATTGCAACGTATTAGCAATGATGCCGGCATGCCCATACTTGGTCAGCCGTGTTTTTGCAAGTATGCGACGGGCGTCGAACAAGTAGAGCCAATGTTTCGCTATTTAAAAAATCAATATCACGGCTTGCAGTTGATTGTGGTTGTGTTGCCGGGCAAGACGCCTGTGTACGCCGAAGTGAAACGAGTGGGCGACACTCTCATCGGTTTGGCCACTCAGTGTGTTCAATCGAAAAATGTGAACAAAACGTCACCGCAAACACTATCCAATTTGTGTTTGAAAATAAACGTCAAATTGGGCGGCGTCAACAATATATTGGTGCCAACACAACGGCCGCTCAGTGTGTTCAAAGAGCCGGTGATATTTATTGGTGCCGATGTTACCCATCCGCCGGCCGGCGACAAAACAAAGCCGTCCATAGCGGCAGTGGTCGCGTCCATGGACGCTCATCCGTCTCGCTATGCGGCCACTGTTCGCGTTCAATTGCATCGACAGGAAATAATTGCCGAGCTAAGTTCAATGGTCAAAGATTTGCTCATTCAATTTTACAAGTCGACTCACTTTAAGCCCATGCGAATCATATTCTATCGAGACGGAGTGTCCGAGGGACAATTTTTGCCCGTGTTAACATGCGAACTGATGGCGATTAGGGAGGCATGCATGAAATTGGAAAGCGGCTATCAGCCCGGCATCACATTTATTGCCGTTCAAAAGAGACATCATACACGACTGTTTTGTGCCGACCGCAAGGAACAGTGCGGCAAGAGTGGCAACATACCACCGGGAACCACAGTCGACACTGGCATCACTCATCCCACCGAGTTTGACTTTTACTTGTGTAGTCACGCCGGCATCCAAGGCACCAGTCGACCATCCCACTATCACATCCTGTGGGACGACAATCACTTTACGGCCGATGAACTTCAAGCGTTGACCTATCAATTGTGTCACACGTATGTCAGATGCACTCGGTCCGTGTCCATACCGGCGCCCGCCTACTACGCTCACTTGGTCGCCTTTAGAGCCAGATATCATTTGGTCGAAAAAGATCATGACAGTGGCGAAGGTTCGGCTCAAAGTTCTAATGGAGGCGGTGGTGTTGGTGCCGGTGGTGGCAATGGTGGCGCCGGCAGCACCGACATGTCTGCGAATGTGCTTGGCGCCACAACCAGTAGTGGCGGAGCTCAGACTGTGATCGGCAGCAGCAGTGGCAGTCAAAGTGAACGCAATGTGTCTCACTTGAGCCGTGCTGTTGCTGTTCATCCCGATGCTATGCAGGTCATGTACTTTGCCTAGTAAATCGATGGATGGCCACCGACACAATAAAAAATGGAAAACAAATTTTTTATTTACAATTTTTTGTAATTGTAATTAAAGCTTAGTTTTTTTTTGTTGTTTTTAATTCTACTAGTTTATTTAAAAAATCAAATCAAAAAAAAGAAAAAGAAATAAATTCCACCAATGATGATGATGATTATGATGATGATGATGATGGCGACAATGGAATTATTTTTGTTCGAAGAATTATTTTTTTTTTTAGAAATTTTTACAAATTGTTTTGATTGACAAATTTTGTTTTGTCAAATGTTGTCTGTGTGTGTGTGCGTGTGTGTGTGTTTATAATCATTGATCTCTTTTTATCTAGGCTAGATTAGACGGTAAGACTAGATGGGTTGTTTTGTTTGTCTGCATAAACAACGATCTTTTAGGCTAAATCAGGAAAAAGTCTTATTTAACAAACTCGGGAGCCATGAGTTGGCTGTCATTTAGAAAGTGGCATGATGGACAATGCGTGATCATGCACTTGCTAGGTTATGGTCAAGTCGAAGAAGGACTTAGCGAACCAAACATTTGTCAAGAATAAATGCAACCAAAAGACAAGTATTTGGAACAATTATTAATCATAAAAATCACCACTACCACCACCATCCACCACAAAAACAACAACAACAACAACAACAATCTATCTCTTTTTTTTCTGCTCATTTTTCAATAATGATTGATTTAAAAAGATAAATTTTATTCTAAAAGAAACACAACTAACTCATCGTTCTAATAGTCTTTCGATTTTTTACGATTTTTTCTTTTAAATCGATTGTTCGATTACTATTTGATGTCCTTCTTATTCTTTTTTTTTTTTTAATTTTAGCAAATATTTTATTAATTTAGCTTTTAAAAATCATTTAATTAATAAAAAAATTAGAAAAAAATTCCACTTTTTATTTACAAAATAATAATTATAGATATTTAGAGCAAAGTTGTCGCTTTACTTTATATTTGTTTATCAATTTCAGATTATAAAACAATCATGTGAACTAGCAAATAATTTCATGATGGTGCACATTTACCTTTAAATAAAAATTCTCTTAGGATAAATTATCGTGGGATATCATTTCTTTCTCCAATAGCAAAAATATTTGAAAAGCTTTTAGCAAAACAAACAGGTTTTTATCTTGAGTCGAATAAGATTTTCTTTAAAGGACAACATTATTGGTTTTAGATCTGGAAATTCTTGTCAAACTGTCATCCATGAGTATAACAAAGCAAATGAAAAAAAAACAAACAACTGCTTCTTTATTTATTGACTTTAGAAAAGCTTTTGATTTTATAGACTCAAATTTTTTACTTTTAAAACTTTTTCATCATGGTTTAGATAATTCTTCTCTTGGCCTTCTTTCAAACAATTTCGAAAATAGATCTCAGATAGTAAGAATAGGCGGTGAAATTTCTAAAACTGCAAAACTAAAATTACGTGTACCTCATGGGTCTGTTTTAGGTCCTCTTCTTTTTCTTATATTTGTGAATGATTTACCATTCATTTTTGAAAATTTAACTATCAAAATGTTGGCAGATGATACAACATTGAGCATCTCTGATAAAGATCTTGAAATGATTTTGATGTGTATAAATTTTAAAGCAAAGATCTAAATGAATGGTGTAATTTTAATAAAATTGATATCAATTGGTCTAAGATATATTGTATGATTTTTGCAAATAAGAGATTTTTGGTCCCTGAAAAAATTCAAAATAAGTGGAAAAGAAATCCTTGTTGTTAAGGAAATTTGTTTATTAGGTTTCATAATTTATCAAAATCTTAATTTTACAAAACTTGCATGTAGTTTATCGATAAAAGTTAATAGGAAACTATTTTCTATCAAAAGAATTTTCTATCTTACAGCCCCTGTAAAAATCCAATTTTTTAAGACCTTTATTCTCCATTATTTTGATTATTGCTCTTATCTTTTATGTTATTTTTCAAAGGAAACAATTTTAAAATTACCTAAGAGTTATTATTTATCTAAAAAAAAAAGAAAAAAAAATTTTTTATATTATCTATATTTTGTAATAAATTTTAATAAATGTAGTGTAAATCAGTCTTTTTAGACATGGGCACTAGCCTGTTGATTAACCTTGAAATTGTAAAATTGTAAAAAAAAATTTGAAATAAATTGCTATAAAATTTTTAATATTGAATAACATGTTTACAGTGATGTTCAGATTTTTGTTTTTAGCAGAAGTTTTTGTAAAATAAAGAAATTTTATTTTCTTAAATATACAAAAAAATCTAATTACCAGAAAATTTTTGGCGTAGACGGTGTCATTTTTGAAATAATTTTAAATTAAAATTTATGAAAATTTTAGATATAAGTTATATTTTTTACGAATATTTAAGTCAAAAGTATTTTTAAGGTAGATTAAGGTAGATTTTCAATATTTCACGTTAAATTTTTTTTTTAATAATTAAAATTATTAATATATGATTAAATAATTATCAATATCGAATAAAACCATCGAAACAAAATTTTTTAATAATCATAATTAAATTAAAATTTGTTCCATTATTCATTTGGTCACTCTGTATTTAGAACTTGAGAATATATTTAAAACTCAAACTTTTTCAAAATATACTCTAAGGTTTTTTCTTGATATTAATTTTTTTATATTTGCGTTAGTTGATCTAAATATTGATTTATTGTCGAAAAAATTAACTTTTATATAGAGATATCTACGATGCAATTTCCTTTAATGTCTAGAAAACAAAATAAAAATTTCTCAAAAAATAAAAAAATTAAATACTGTTATGATATTACATAAATTGCAAATATTTTTATTCTATGATCAAAAAGATTAATTAAATTTTTTTTAAGCAAAAATGTTTATTTATTAATGCAAAAAATTGTTTTGAATCAACAAATTTATTCTGATGACGTTTGTAATTTTTTTTTCATAATATCTAATTCAAAAATTGAATAAAAAAATTTTATATTGAAAAATGTTCGAAAGAATTTTTGAGGACAAATCAACTCTGGGCATCTCAATTGCTGTTTTAGTAGTCGTCATTACACTTCGTAAATAAATTAATAAATGAAAAAAAAATTATATTCATAGTGTTTTTAAGTAATATTTTGGCTATTGAAAAGAAGTAAAGATGTCAAGAAAAATTTCCTTTTAGTTGGTCCATCAAACTCTGGTAAGACAAGGCTTCTATGTCAAGTAAAATTTACAACAATTTTTGACTTACTTTTTGAAATAAATTACAATAAAATTTTAGCTTTTGTATAAGAAAAATTTACTCACTCAAATATCAATTGTTCCAAATAAAGGAGAAGCGCTAATTGAAGAAGCATGTTTGAATAAAATTTATTTAGAAAAAAAATTTAAATTTAAATTTATTTAGAATGGTAAAAAAAAATTGGTTAGCTTGATTGATATTCCTGGCCAAGATAAAGTAAGGCGCAAATTCTTCACATTATATAAAAAAACAGCCAAGTAAGCAAAAAATTCATTTAATAATTTAACAATTTTATTTAAATTCAAATTTATTCAGAGCTCTTGTTTTTGTAGTAGATAGTTCAACATTTCAAAAAGAAATCAAAGATGTTGCCCAGTAAGAAATATTTGTTCTATTGAAGAAAATCTAAATAATGGAATTTTATTAAGATTCTTGTACGAAATTTTGACCGATGATCTACTGGCTAAATCAAAAATGCGTCTTTTAATTATTTGTAATAAACAAGGTAAACAAAACAAAACAAAATTTTAAACAAGATTCTAAAATAAATTTAAAATTTTTAAACCAAAGATATCGATCTTTCTAAAGGTCAAGCGTACATTAAAAGTAATTTGGAAAAAGAAATGTAAATTTTAAAATAATTTGTTTATTTAAATATTTATTAATTTAAAAAAAAGCGAATTGTTGAGAAAAATATCCGGCTCAGCACTCAAAAGTACGGGTTCAAGTGGTGATTCAAAAATGAATTTTGATAGTTTAATCAAAAATATCAATAAACAATTCGAATTTACAGATCTAAAATATTTTAAAGTGGAATTTTGTGAAACAAGCAGTCTTGAAGAAGAAAAAATGAGTTATTTTAAAAATTGGTTGATAATGAACTACTAGATTTAACATCAATTTTATTTTGGAAGTTTCTTTTAGTTAAATAAAAATTCTTGAAATTTATTTATCGATGTGTCAAATATTCTGTATTTTCTAAAATGAAATATGAACTAAAATTTTTTTATATATCCTCAGAAAATAAATTTTTTAAGAAATGATTTTGTTCAGCATCATGTTGCAAATTTTATTTTCTCTGAAAGTCCCTGAGTTTCCAATATTCTTTACGCAAAATGAAATTTATTTGATATTAATGTAAAAACAAATAAAATAGCGTCAATTTTTTATATATTTATTTAATAAACTCGTTTTTTAAATTTTATTAATTTATAAATAATTAAGATTTTTTAAATTTGATATTATTAATGCAAACTTTTTTAAATTGAAATCGTTTTTTTAAAAAAATTTCAAATATTGTCAACTTATAATTTAAAAAATCTAAAAGTGTGTCCCTGTATATCAATAATTCAAATTTTGTATTATATATATTAGATGACTGAAATGCGAAATGGTAAAAAAAAATATAATCAATTTTACACATTTAGCTTATATAATGAAAGAAAAAAACATAAATTGTATAAAAAAAAAACTTAAATAATTTAAAAAGGACGAGATTTTAACTGAATCTAATTTAAGAATTTTTTAAAAAAATAATTTGAAAAATTTAAAAGTTTTTTATTAGAAAATTTTTCAACAAATAACGATAAAAAAATGTGTTAAAATACCTGTAAATTTACGCAAAAAACATAATCATCTTTTTGCGCAATACATTCATGCTAATCGAAAGAAAATTTTAACATTGTTATTTAATATAAACAATAGATAAACTCTGCTAATTGAAATAAATTTAAAAAAATTTGATTTAAATTTATGTTTTTTTATCTTTAATTTTAAATTGAATAAGTGTTTTTTTAAACTAAATCTATTTTATTCAATTAAAAATATTAAAAAAAGGGTTTTATAAAAATAATAAATAAAAACTAGCAAAAGAAAAAACATGTAAAATAATATTTCAAAAAGAATTTAATAATAAATAATTTGATAAAATTTAAATTCTGAGTTGACATAAAAAATGACGCAATTTTATTTTTAATGCTGAATAAAATGAAATAAATTTTATTTTGCGTAAAGAAAATTTAATAATCAATTTTGTTTAAAGATTAAACAGATTCTGTGCTAAAAAAAGGAATATATTTTAACGAAAGAAAAACTGAAAAATAAATATTTAGTTAGTTTTAAAAATACATATTAAATTATTTATAAAAATAACACTATTTATATATATTACACAAAAAAAAACAAAGAAAAAATTACAAAAAAAATTTTTTTTTAATTTAAATAATGATGGATTGTCTTTTTACTGCATTAATTTTTATTTGTTTTTTTGACCTGAATTCAATGGAATATTTTGCAAGTGGATCTGATGATAAAAAGCTTCGTATTTGGAATAAGACATCGGTCATAGATACAATTGACTTTGACTTTAAAGTATCAACTTTAGATTACGATAGTTACAATAATGCTTTACTTATTGGATCCAGTGATGAAAAATTAAGAATGTTTTTTCTCGCTAATAGAACCACAAGAACAATTTGTAATTGTGCTAAATTAATTTTATCTATCGACAGAGAATCATTTGTTTCTGAATCAGATGAAAAACTTACATTTTACGATGTCCATAGTCTATCGACTACAAGTTATGTAAATAATTATGAAGATATAAATGATATGAAATTATTAAGAAATGAAAAAAAATTGCTAATAGCCAAAGATGAATCAGTAGTTGTATTTAATTTAGAAACAAAAACTGGAAAATCCAATTATATGAAAGGTGATGTTTATGCCCTCGATGCTTATAATGAGAATTTTATAGTAAATCAGTATGAAGAAAAAAAAATATGCAATTACAAAATAGATGATGATGACATATTGATCAGTCAAATATGCGCCCAATTTTGTGACAAAATAAAAGTAATTAAGATTATAAATGAATTTTTGATCATTTTTGGATCAGATAAAAAAAAATTGCACACATGGAATGGGAACGAAAATGGTTTAAGAGAATACGAGACACCAAATAATAAAAAAATACTAAGCATCGAACTTTTTAATTCTAAAGAGATTATATGTGGTGATGAAGAAGGAAAAATTTATAAAGTCGACTTGATAAATTTTGTTTTTAATGCTTTGAATGATGATGGATTCAATAAAGTGTATGCACTGCGCTTAATATCTGCATTTGAAATTTCAATTACCACAACTTCACCTGAAACAACTACAAGTACAACATCAACATCAACCATCACTAGCACAACATCAACATCAACCATCACTAGCACAACAACAACATCAACCATCACTAGCACAACCACAACTTCAACAAGTACGAGCACAACCACAACTTCAACCAGTATAAGCACAATTACAACTTTAACCAGTACAAGCACAATTACAACTTCAACCAGTACAAGCACAACCACAACTTCAACCAGTACGAGTACAATTACAACTTCAACCAGTACGAGCACAACCACAACTTCAACCAGTACGAGTACAATTACAACTTCAACCAGTACAAGCACAATTACAACTTCAACCAGTACAAGCACAACCACAATTTCAATTAATAATACTTCAATCACTATTTTTGAAGACATTTTTGAAATGAACAAAATTAACATTGAAAAGATTACGGAATTATTTACATTAAAAATTGACATAAATAATTGCCTTTTGAACTGTTCAAATAATGGAAAATGTAGATTAAATTCAGAATCAAAATTTGTTTGTGAATGCTTTGATGATTTCATTGGTGATAGATGTCAGCACAATACTCGTCCTTGTTATCTCAATCGCTGTAGAAACAATGCGACTTGTATTGAGAACTCACTAAATAAAACATATTCATGTGAATGCTTTACTGAAAATAATCAAACAAGTTTATATTATGGAACTTATTGTGAAAAAAAAATTGATGTCTGTTCAAATGAAACATGCTCTGATCATGGATATTGTAAAGAGGAAAATAATGAGCCAAAATGCTCTTGTTTTTACATGTATAGTGGAGATAAATGTGAAAAAGAGTCTGAGGAATTGAAAAAGAATAAAATGATTGTAAAAACAACAACTATAATAGCAATCATAGTATTGATTTCTTTTTTTATAATTATTTTATGTTGTGACTTCATAGATTGTCTGTCAAAAAGAAAACTAAAACGTACTTATTTAAGTCAAAAATCGGATTTAATTGAGAAGAGAATGGCTTATATTAATTGAACAGACCTTTTTATTTTTTTTAGTATTTTGAACACTAACTTTATTAAATGTTGTTAATTTTACAAGCCTATAAAATTTACAAAATAATTTACAATTTATTGAAATTTAGACAAAAAAAAAAAATTTGAAATCTTCAAAAACTTATTACAGGAATTTGACATTAAATGGCCTTTACTTTTTTAATCACTAATTTAACAAATTTAATTTAATTTAACATTTATAAATTTACTTTTACTATATAAAATAAATTAAATAGTATTAAATGACCTTTTTAAGATTAAAATTTTTTTGAGACTCGTTAAAAAAATTTAATATCTTTTTTTTAAAAAAATATATGGTAACCTAGTCTAACCGGGTAACCATATTTTTTTTTATTGATTATTTCGCACCCATTTTGTTCAAAAACTTCAATAATGGTCAGATTGAGGCAGACTTAAACGATCTAAAATACCTTTGAAGAAAAGAACTTCTACAAGTCCAATTAATCCTGCTCTTCACGTTATTAATCTTGGACATACTGTCTCTAATGAATCGCAAAACGATGTGCAAAATCATTAAGAATACTAAATCATAAATCGTTTAAAGCAGTAACAACAGTCAAATAATCCAACTCAGCCAACTCGACCAATTACATCTTCAATCATAATAACAAAAATTGTTTCAGATCTTGCGCCTAAGCGAAGAGACCGACAAAAAATAAACAATTTAAGTTTTTTTACAATGAAATAATTAAATTTTCTACTTTTGAGGATAGGATAGATAATTTTAGAGAGATGATCTCTCAAGGTTGTTCCGAAGCGAGGCCTCATACAACCATTTTACTTTTGATATATTTTTTGCTACTTTTTATTTTGAATTTTAAAACAGTGTGACCTCGACTTTACGAAACGGGAATAGTACATATATTCGCAAAAATTATGTTCGCAGACAAAAATATGTTCGCACATATATGCGCAGCAAAAGTTACAAGAATAAGAATTCAGTAAACTTCGTACCGGTAAATTTTATAGCAAAGCTACAGAAAAGGAAATTCGAATTTATCATATGTGCACTACAAATGACAAAAATGATATTAAGGGTTTCCTAAGTGGTATGGCTCAAAATTTATGTGAATAAGGTTCTAAATAAATAATAATAGTCTTCCTTAAGTTTTTTTTCAAATTTTTTTTCTAATTCAATTTTTGTAATTTTTGATGGTTTTTTTTATTCAATAAAATTGATCAAAAATCAAAGTATTTTGCTAATTTTTTAATGTTAAAATATCTTATTTGAAAATTTTTTGCGAACATAATTGTTGCGGGCAAAATGTAGAAAATTTTGCATTTTTGCATTTTTATATTTTTAGATTTTTTGTGCAATATTTCATAAAATTTATTTTTTTAATTTTGGTAACTAAATGAAATAGAAGAGTTTTTTTTTTGAAATATTGCATAAAAAATATAAAAATTTTAAAATGTAAAAATGTAAAATTATTTTCATTTTGCCATTGTTGCGAACATAATTGCTGCAAACATATTTCTGCGAACATAATTCGACTCTTGCATCATAATGTTGCAAACTGTAGTCTGCGAACATACGTACTACTGCCTGTGAAACGTGTGGGTAAACCAAAAAAATTTCATAAAATTAAAATTTCATAAATTCGAACACATTTTGTTCGAATATATCATAAAAATATATTCAAATTAATTTAAGAATTCTTGAATAAAAAATTATTCTTGCTTTCTTTCAGCTACAGTCTTACTTATAATTTCCTTTTCAAAACACAAGTTATTTAATTCCATTCACTAATTTATTCAATTAATTATACAAATTTTAAATTTAATGAAAATTATTAAATTAATAGAGAAAAAATTGAACTTTATTAGGCCAAAAATTATATTCCTTTATAGTTTATTTTTTCTCTATTATTAAAAAAAATATTACAATTTATTTGATAAACTTCAATTTGCCACAATTTTTTGAGTTTTTTACAAAATAAATTCGAAATTATTCTAAGAATAAAATCAAAGTTTTGCGCTTACTCTTGGTTTAAAGTCAGACGTCAAGGTTAATTCTAAAAAAAAATAAAAAAATTTATCGCATGGTTTCGATGGTATTAGTTCCGTATGGAATAAACCCAAATTTTGACATTGTTCCAAGAGTAATGGTCACTAGTTTACGGTATTTATATTTTAAATTTTTTAAAAAAGGTTTGCATTTAGTTAATAAAGGCACTTAATTTTCTATTTGAAAAAATTTTTCAAATGGAAGAGAAAAATCAATACCTATTTAATCAAATGCAATTAACCACAAATAGAAGAAACTTGCCAAGATTTGAGTTAAAAATTTCTCTTTGAGTTGTTTTTCTCGAAAAAATGTGTCTTGTTTTGTAAAAAATTTATTATCCATATGTCATGTATAAAATAAAGTGAAATCCTGGGAAACCCTAACCTTTTCACTCACTTTTTTAAATATAAAAAGCTTTTATATTTGAATTTAGTGAGTATATTGATTCTTAAATTTAATTAAATTTGAACCAAGGAATCAAGATTATTTATCTTTTACAAGAAATTGTATTTGGCTACTCTGGCCCGTCACCATATTCGTTCAAATTAGATATATTTTGCCCTTTTTTAGTGAAATATTTAATCGATTATTTTTTTAGTGGATTACTAAATCGACTTTTAAAAAAGGTGAATCAAGGAAAAAAGCTAAACGAAGAATTGGACAACATCTTAATTTAATATTTTTCTTAAGTTTCAAATTCCTTTTTAAAATTAAAAATTTTAAAAATTGATTTTATAAAAACTCAGTTTTGCACGTCTAAAATAAAAAAATTTATTTTCTTTAATTTTATTTTATTTATGTTCTTTAAAAAATATTTTTTAAAGAATTTTTTAATTTGTTAATCGTCTTTTAATAATAAAAAAGCAACTACAGTGGTTTCAGAGATATATCACCCCGTTTGTCCAGAAAATTACTTTTTTCAGTAAAAAAATTTTAAGTCAATTCAAACGACTTTTTTTTAAAAAAAATTCAAGTCAGATCAAATGACTTAACTGACCCTCACTTACTTGACTATGAAAAGACTTTAAAATTATTTTTTTTTATTCAACGAAAAATTTCAATTAAGAAATTTTTTCTTGAACTTTTTGAGCTTTTTGAACAAAACTTCACAATGCTTATCATTTCTTATTTACCCATATTATTTGGTTCGTTTTTTAAAGGAGTAAAAAATTTTCGAATATAAAATCTCTATGGAAACATGCTAATCACAAACTCGAAACTCTTCTGAGGCATATAAAGAGTCTTGAGCTTTGAAACTAACTAATTAGATTTATATTATACAAATGGATGATGCAAACCTTTCCAAGTTATCTGTTGATACACCGGGACTCAAGCCCGAGTTTAATAAGGACATACTTGATTACAGTATTACTGTTCCATTTAGTGTTCAATGTTTGAAAGTTAAAGCAATCAGTAGCGACCGTGGTGCGTCGTGTACAATTAAATCAGACACAGGCTTTGGTGATCAAGTAAAACTGAACGAAGGAGATAACAAAATTAAAATTGAAGTAACCAGTGAAGACGGAACTGTCAAAGTGTACATGATTTCTTGTAGTCGTTTGAGTGCCTCCAATGCATTGTTAAACATCCTTGATTTTGATACTCTGAGTGTTCAGCCAGAGTTTGAACCTGGTCATTTTGATTACGAACTTTATGCAAGTGCTCAAACCCAAAATATAAAGCTTAAAGTGTCTTCTTTGGATCCAAACTGTGACATTCAAGTAAAACTAAATGACAAAGCAGAAAACAAAAATGCCAATGGTCAATACAATCTAAATCTCAACTATTCTTATTCGCATCTAATTGTCAGTGTCTTGTCTGCCAACAAATCAATGGAACAAAATTATTCAATAAAAATTTTCAAAAGTCCCTTAATTCGACTATGCATCCTTGATGATTCAAACAACGATCATCAAGACTCTGTTTCTCTAGCACCCATTATAACTCCAGTAAGCTTTGATAAAATCAATTACTCCAAGCCAATTATTGATGCACTTAGAAATATATGCAATCCTGATGGACTTAGTTTGCTTTGGCTTAGCATTCAAAACAGCTCGTCTGCAATCAGTGTTGACTTGGAGAATCAAATTTCTAATCTTAATGTCAAAATACCTTTTCTTAATGGGCTCTATTCAAAACAAGTGTGCTTAAAAGAAATGTCAAGTTTAAATGAAGAAATAAGTAGACTAGATAAAATGATTGATTTAAATGAAGAGTATAAAAATTTTAAATCAGATAAATTTGATAACTTTATCAATCCTACCGAGCCATATCAAGTATTAATATTTTTTGTTTTTAAAAAAAAAATTTATCTTTTTCTTAGACTAAAATGTGGGAAAAACAACTTCAAATTATTTATGATGAAGCAGATGGTGAGGCGTTGTATGCTCAAAGTAAATTGAGCTCTACCAGTTATTTGTCTGTTGTTCAATCAGAGAAATCGAGAAAAAAAATCAAATCAAACGACAACGACTCGGCTATTTATCTTTTGAACAAAAGTATTTTTGAATCGGCAACTGCAATTAAGTTTAATAGCAAACATTATGAGTATCATTTTTGGCTGGCACAGCTCTTGGAAGAAAAAAACTTTTTCGAAAATATCTACGGCCCACAAGAACAAGTAAATGTGAATTTTTTTGAGCAAAATTAATTTTTTAGAAATAACAGTATATTAGAATATTCTTGATTTTATGTTTATGACTTCAAAATTAGATTTATCACCGAAAATTACTAAGACTTTTATGGCATCTTGAAGTTCAAGATCAAAAAAATCAGATCAAATAGTATTTTGTTTATAACTTTCGTATGGTTTTTGATTAAATTTCTATGCAAAATGATAAATAATGCAAAAAACAGGCAAAGTAAAATTTTTGTTCAATTTGCTCAATTTGCTCTAAAATTTCAAATGCGCAATTTCATTGCATTGCAATTTACACAGTCTTTTAACTTTTAAAACTTTCAAATTTCAATTTAAAAAAGTGAGCAAATTGAGAAAATTGAAAATTGAACAAAAATTTTACTTTGCCAAAAAACATGCTAAATACAAGATAAGGCTCTGCAAAAACTCTGCAATTTTTCGGATAAATGCACGTCATTAAAAAGTATTTAATTCAACTGAGAAATTTAATTGCAGAGTTTTTGCAGAGTCTTGTCAAATATTTAGCATGGTTTTTGCATAAGTTAGCATTTTGCAGAGAGATTTAATCAAATACCATTCAAAAGTTATAAACAAAATAATATATGAAAAAATTTTTTTTTGTTCTTAATCTTCAAGATGTCGACTTTTACTGTTCATTTTTGTCGATCTTTGCACCACATGAGCCTTTTAAACCTATCCAAGACTGTCATCTCATTATTTTCTCAAAACTCAACAAGATCAGCTATGTTTGTTAATTTAAATTCTTAAAGTGCGAGAGAGAAATTAAAAAATGACATTAAAATCATTATTTGAAAGAAAATGTCAAAGATTGTAAAGGAATGTTAAAATTTTATGAAATAAATTGTTCTCAAGCTTGTAAAATGTTTTTTAATGAATAATTGTATTTTTGGAGAGTAAAATTATTGATCAAATTTAATTTTTCAAATTTGTTTTGTTGAATAATTTCCACATTTTATCCAATGTCAAAGTCAAGTCAAGACTTTATCTTTTTGATTTTTTTTTGTAAGAGAAATTGATTGATTTCGATTTAAATTATATTCATCACAAATGAAAACAAGTTTTTTTTTTTTAAATTATTTTTCAATAAACTTGTCTTAACGAAACCTAAATATCCTAAATTATTAAGTCTGTCTTTGACTTTTCTCCAACTCTGATAATTTTTTAATATAAAGAAAGCTAGAAAGATTATGATTAAATGGATTGTGTTTGTTCTGTAATAGCCGATTTTTTATTAAAAATTTTCAGAATTTTCAAATTTTATGATTAATTTTTTATTTTGGTTCTAAATTTTCAAGAAATTCTGGATAATAAAACCTTCTCTGTATTTATCACCTAGTCTGGAAATCAATGGAATATAGAACGACTAAGTCTTGTTTCTAAGACCTATTTCTCTCAACTAAAAAATTCGACTCAAAACTCGAAATAATTTAAGTTTTAATGTATTAGAATTGTTACATATCAATTACATATCAATTAGATATCATTAAGAAAGTTAATATTATTTTCAAATATCTATTGACTTAATTATTAAATTATAATTTAAATTTTTAAGTAACATTATACAAGTTCTTCTTCTTTTTAACTCTTTTTTAGTTGAATTTTTATTCATATATAATTTTAAAATATATTTGTGAATAAAAAACACCAAAAGGCGACATAAAATTAATTTGCAAAAAAAATGATAAAATTTAAATAATTGTAATTTTAATCAGGCTAATTTTTTAAAAGATCAGATATGAACAAAAATTTTCTGAAAATAATTTATATTTAAATTTTTTTAATTTAAAAAGAATTATAAAATTTAAAATAAAAATTGCCCAATATTTACCATATTTTTTAAATTAAAAAAATTTTAAATATAAATTCTTTTCAGAAAATTTTTGTTCATATCTGATCTTTTTAAAAATTAGCCTGATTAAAATTACAATGACATGTTCATGCAATGAAACAATTTAAGATTTTATTAATTTTCCCATGCTACCAAAAAAATCATACCTTAAATTTTAATATTTAAAGGTACATAAAAGTTAAAATAAAAAAATAACAATTAAAAATTCATTCATCATTGTTAATTAATGTTTGTTTGTTTAATAGTTTATTTCTTTTTTAAAAGAAAGGCTAAGAGCAAAGGTTCTTCAGACACTTTTAAGATTTTAATGCCTTTTTCTAAACAAAAGTAAGACTAAATAAACAATAAGATACAAGTAAATTAAACTTTTATATTGATACCAAAATCAAAATTAGAGAGAAAAAAATTTAGCTTTATAGGCCGTCCGTCCTATATCCAAGTTACACCCCCATGTGCATTTTCTGATTTTGGGGGTTATGCGCGGTTTTCAGGTATCCAAATAATTAAATTAATTTCCCCTTTTTTTTTAATTTTTAATATTCCAGCAGCGAAGCAATGGGTAAAACCCTGTTCTTTTCAAAATAATTTTGAAATTTTAATTCTAAAAAATCAGTAATACTACTAAATGTACTGTGTATTTTGAAATAATTATTAAAAACTTATTTAACTATTAAAAAATTTAATTTAGTAATATCTTTTCTTTTTAAAATAGTTTATTATTTCTTAAAAAATAATTCTGTTTTATTTTTTAATTAATTTATTTATTCTAATAAATTTAAAGCCCCATGGGCAGAATAATAATTCTTTAAAATAGAAAGTAGAGAGTAAAATAAAACATAAAATTTAATATTAAATAAAATAAATACAATTATGTATAAAAGTCTATCTTTAGGAGGTCATTTAGTAAATAATAAAGATTTGAGTAGTCAAAATTTAATTCCATATTTAATTTTATTCTGGAGACAACAAATTTTACTGAATCAACTAGACCACGATTTGTATCCATAAAAAGATGATTAATTATATCGACTGAAGTCTTGGAACTATAATGGGTAGCATCGATATGAGTCTTTTTCTCAGCACTATTAAGTTGTTTACAAAACGAGGTGCTTTGAGGTGCTTTTAGGTGATCAAAATCTTTATAGTTACCACGTAGGAATGTCAAGATATTCCAGCACATCGAGCTTTTCTTTAACCGCTTCAAGAAGAATATCTAATGTTTTATGTATAGTTCTTCTACCATCTCCAAGTTCAAAGTTTCCAACAAAGATCTAATCCTTACAAATTTCTTAATTCCTAGTGCTCTTTTAATTAAATAATTTTGTCTTGTGTCTAATTCTCTTAGTCTATTTTCAGTAATAGAGACCAATTCTAGATGGTAGCTAAAAATCAACATTTTGAGTTTGTGATATCTCATAGCCATTAAGAAAAAATCTTTGAAAGCTATTCGCACTCAAATATTTGCCTTTTTGAAAGAAAATCGCGGCAGATTTACTTGGATTAAAATTTGAGAAAATTTTGAACATTTGTCTAAGAGATGTTAACAATGTCCAGATGTCATACAAATGTAATGATATAATCTATATTTTTTTTAAAAGGAAGATAAAAACTCTTCATTGGTGTTACAAAATAAAATTGCAGAAGAGGGCTCAAAAGACGATGAAATAAATGCAATATGTAAATTGCGCAATGTGAGCGCGACAGCATCTAATGTCGAAAAATTAAAAGCTTTGGACATGGAATATCAGCATTTAAAAGAAGCAAATCAACATTTTAAGGCTGAACAAGTTCAGAGACTTTATCAATACAAAGCTAAGAAAATAATTGATGTAAGATTAAAGTTTTTTATTTTTTTTTATTTTATATTTTTATTTAGGAATCCAAAAAAGACAATAACACAAAAAATTTTAACAATTACATTTACCAAGCTAACATTAAGTATATGGATGGTCTTGGAATAATTGTTCACAATAAACAGGACAATTTTTCCGCTTTTTTTAAAGCAGGAAAATCTTTTATTTGCATTAAAGACTTTAAGCGAGCTCTGCCATTTTTCATTAGATGTTTAAATTGGTCAGACGGTGAATTTCAGACCTTGTCAAGGTACTTGATCAATAATTTCTTTTTATCTTAAAAATAGTTTAATGATAATTATTTTAAGATTTTATTTTGGTTTTGCGCTGAGTAAAACGGAATTAAATGAAAATAATTCAAAACTAATTCTTCACTCTTTATGCTCTGGTCTTGAGCTCTTTTTACAAGAATTGGAAAAAAATTTTCAAAAAAAACAAAACATTTTATTTTCAGAAAACAACTATAGTTTATTTAATCTGGAATTTTTGGAAGCTTTTCTTATAATCGGAAAACTTCAGCGCTCATTTAAAATTCATTTGGAAACAATAAAACCACAAGACTCATTTAAATAGTAAATTAATTGAAAAAAAAAGCTTAAAAAAATTGTATCAAATTTTAAAGTTGTGCTTGGCTCTGTTGTTTGGCATTAATTGAATTTAATAAGAAATGTCCAATTGATAAAGATATTTTGATCAACTCAAAATTGCTCCAGGATTTGATTATTTTGTTAATTGATGCTCATTACAATTTGGCCATGGATGGAAATACAAATAATTTGGACAAAGTTGGAATTAAAAACTTGATGAATTTGGTTAATTTGATGAGATCATTGGGAAACAAAGAAAATGAGCACATTCTAAAAATACAAGAAGAAGTCATTTTTTTTTTCACTTTAAAATAATTAAAATTTTATTTTTTGTCTTTTAAAGATATCACAAATATTGGTCTATAGTAATATTGAAGAATTTTATTTTTTGCTTTTATTGGGCTGTTCTAAATTTGAATTGTATGATTTTTTAAACGAGAACAAACTAGAGTCAGATTCAGACCGTTTAAATGAGCTGCTAAATGAAAGCAAAGAAACTTTGACATGCTGCTACCAAATGTTTGAAAAACCATTGACAGAAGAACTAATAAATTTAATCAAGGGTATTTTAATTAATTTTGTTAATTTAATAGAAAGTCCATACATTTATAATTAAGATATGTAAAATATTTATTAAAATTGGATATTTTTTATTCTATAATTAATGGCATCGTGAATTTTCATTCAAATTTGCATAAATAAAATGAGAATGACTACGGTAAGTTATCTTATCTTTATGTAGCTAACTACAAATTATCTTTATTTAGAAATAAAAAAAATCCAGATAATTAATCTTCCTGAAGAATAAACTATGAAAAGATACTTTGATAATTCCTGACTTAATATTGAAAGATTTTTATAATTTCAATTGTCTTTAAATTACTTCATTAATACTTTAATTAATTGAAAATTTAATTAATCTAAGCTGAATTTCAAAATTATTGCAAATTTTAAATTTTAAAGAAGTTAAATACAGGGTTACTTTCCATTGAAAAAATCTTCTTCATGTAAGTTTTGTACAAGAAATTAAATTTGCAATTTGAATATTTTTCTAATAATTATTAATAATTTAATTTCTATTTAATTTTTTCACGTATTTATCTTTTTCTAGCTAAATTTTTATTTAACACTACGAAGGGCCAAAATTTCAAACTACTAGAAGCACCAAAACGAGTCATTTTGACTCTTTATAAAAAATAAAGAATAAATTATATTTTTTATGTTCGAATTTATTTAAAATTTTTAAATTAATTCAATTAAAATAGTAAACTATTAAATTTTAGTCTTTTCTTAGGCCTTATAAAATATCCATGTTCAATCACATTTTTTACAAATACCCTCTATTTCCTTTGTACAATATCCACACACTGCTTTTTTCAAATTTTGAACAAAAATTTGTAGATTTTTAATTATCACATAAACGAATTTGAACAATTTTTTTTTATTTAAAACCCTATTATTATTATTATTATTATTATTATTATTATTATTATTATTATTATTATTATTATTAATTCAGATATTGCAAGACATTGCTACGGAAATATATTTTGTCTTTAGGTAGCATTTTCCAAGTAAAATTCTTGATTCAAAAAAATTAAAATTTCATAATTCAGCTACCTCTCTTATTAATAAATAGTTTGAGGGTAACCCTCAGGCTGTGAAGAATGGGCACTACCCTTCTTTTCAGCATAACGATTTTATAAATAAAGAAATTAAATAGAAGTAAATTACGAGTAAATTAGACAAAAAGAAAAATAAAAAAAATGAAAAAAAATAAAAATTTCAGCTATCTACCTTGTTATTTCTTATTTTTAATTGCAAAAAAAAAGATAATTTGAAATTAACATTTGGAAAAAAAATAATTTTAATTTTATATCAATACATAATTTGAAAAAAATCAATCAATTTTGAAAACATTTGAAAATTTTTGAATTGATCAATTGAATTGATCTTTAATTAAAAATTGTTATGTTTTTCTTAATTTTTATTGTATTGTTATGTTAATTGTAATTATTTTCTCAATTCATTGATAAATCGTGTTTCAAAAATTTAAATGCTTAAAATTCATTTAAAATTTTTAAATTTTATTTTGAATGCTAGAAACAAATCATTTTGAAATAAAATTATTTAAAAACCTTTAATTTTATTTAAATTTTTAATTGGAATAATTACATGAAAATTTACCATGCCATTTATAATTATCTAAATTAGTATGGAATGCTTATTTTTTAAACGAAAGCTAGTATTTTTGTTGAGAAATTTTTTATTGCTAGGTCAAAAATGGTGGAAAAAATTTACCCAAGCTAAAATCGAAAAAAAAGACGATCAAAAATTTGAACAAAATAGACCTGCTTCTTCGAATAAATCTAAAATCAAAGATTCAAAGGTAACTCAGCCAAAGTCCAATATTATAAGTAAACCTATAGCAAAAAAAAATCCTGTTCAACCAATAGTCAAAAATAGTTCGTCTAGTAAAACTTCTCAAAAAAATACACATGAATGCAAACCTCAAAAAACAATGCTTGAAAATAGTCAACCTGAAAAACAAGTTATCAAACCAGCTGATGATAATGTTGAAGTTAAGTTGGAAAAAAATGATCAAAAAGTTGAAATAAAAAATCATATTAATAAAAGTATTTTGTTCAATCAATGTCAGTTGTATCTCGCTCGTGTTAACTCTAGACTAAAACAGTATGAAACAGCTAAAGAATTTTATCTTAAAGTAATTGAAAGAGAGCCAAAGGTGATTTTAAAAAAATTAAAATTAAAAAACTAAAATTTAAAAATTTTAAATAATAGAAACAAGACGCTTACATTGAATTGGCAAGTATGCTAAAAAAAAATAATGATTTAATGGGAGCTGTGGAAGTGTATTCAAAATTTCCATTAGATTTAGAAAATAATAGAGAAACTTCGAGGTAAAGAAAGAAATTTTCATATTTTTATTTTTAGATTATAAATAGTTGTTTTAAGTGATTCATTTGACGATGCATATATTTGTGGAGAACTAGTGTCTTTGTTAATAAGCGCTCAGAATTATGATGATCCAAGACTTACCAAATATCTGATTATTTGGGCCAAAATTTTTGGAATTTGTAAATTTTTATTTATTTTTTTTCTATTTTAATTAAAAATTCTATTTTGATTAGCAATCATTGAAAAATACATTGCAATATTAGACAAAGCAAATAAGGTTAATGCTTGTAAAGAAGTTTACGCAAGTGTTCATGGAAAATCAGTAGATGATCCAGATCTAAATCAATTTTTTAAATTAAAAGGATGGATATAGAAATTTTTTGATAAATTTATAAAATAATATTTGATATTTTTGTTTTCTAAATAAAGAAATTTTACTTAATTCAAAAGAATATTTTAAGTTTTAAAATATTAGAATTTTTAAAATGCTGCTCAATTGACAATCTTTATGTCAGAATATTTTTTTACACATGATGAATTTAACGTATGTATTTCATTAATAAATTTTTTAGTATTCAATTGTTTTTTTTGTCACTAAAATAAATTTACTTCCATATTAACCACTTTTTTGATTTAAAAAAAAATTTGCATATAAAAATTGTAAAAAAAATTTTTTGTATATAATTAAACTTTCTTGAGATAAAAATTATTTCAAAACAATAATTAATTTTTTTTCTGTTAATTCTATAAAGCTTGATTTAGAAAGTAAATCGAATAAAAGTTTTGCTGAAAGAACGGACACTCAAGACTCTCAATGTTGTAGAACTAGTTAAAGACCATTGAGAATGAGAAAAAAAAATGATTAAATTTGAATTTTGAAGCCATTTTCAACTAATATGACAAGGCTGATTTGAGCGTAAACAACAAATTGGCAAAAAATAATTTTTAAAACTTGATAAATCCATATATTTTTTTTAAAACAGGATATCAAATTTTTTTAACGAGTCTCAAAAAAAATTTTAATCTTAAAAAGGTCATTTTATACTATTTAATTTATTTTATAATGTAAAAGTAAATTTATAAATGTACTGTTAAATTAGTGATTAAAAAAGTAAAGGCCATTTAATGTCAAATTCCTGTAATAAGTTTTTGAAGATTTCAAATTTTTTTTTTGTCAAAATTTCAATAAATTGTAAATTATTTTGTAAATTTTATAGGCTTGTAAAATTAACAACATTTAATAAAGTTAGTGTTCAAAATACTAAAAAACATAAAAAGGTCTGTTCAATTAATATAAGCCACTCTCTTCTCAATTAAATCCGATTTTTGACTTAAATAAGTACGTTTTAGTTTTCTTTTTGACAGACAATCTATGAAGTCACAACATAAAATAATTATAAAAAAAGAAATCAATACTATGATTGCTATTATAGTTGTTGTTTTTACAATCATTTTATTCTTTTTCAATTCCTCAGACTCTTTTTCACATTTATCTCCACTATACATGTAAAAACAAGCACATATTGGAGCGTTATTTTCCTCTTTACAATACCCATGATTAGAGCATGTTTCATTTGAACAGACATCAATTTTTTTTTCACAATAAGTTCCATAATATAAACTTGTTTGATTATTTTCAGTAAAGCATTCACATGAATATGTTTTATTTAGTGAGTTCTCAATACAAGTCGCATTGTTTCTACAGCGATTGAGATAACAAGGACGAGTATTGAGCTGACATCTATCACCAATGAAATCATCAAAGCATTCACAAACAAATTTTGATTCTGAATTTAATCTACATTTTCCATTATTTGAACAGTTCAAAAGGCAATTATTTATGTCAATTTTTAATGTAAATAATTCCGTAATCTTTTCAATGTTAATTTGGTTCATTTCAAAAATGTCTTCAAAAAAAATGATTGAAGTAGTATTAATTGATGTTGTGGTTGTACTTGTAGTTGTTGAAGTTGCTGTTGTACTTGTAGTTGTTGTACTTGTAGTTGTTGAAGTTGTTGTTGTACTTGTAGTTGTTGGAGTTGTGGTTGTACTTGTAGTTGTTGAAGTTTTGATTGTGGTAGAAGTGGTTAATTCAGAGGTCGAACTTGTAGTTCCAACATTATTACATCCTAACCCAATTAATAAACATAATAAGTTTTTCTTTTTTCTGTTAATGGTTGTTATAATAGATGAAGTTGTTCGTTCAATTGTTGCTGTTGATTTTAATGAAGTAATTAAACAAAGTCCATGAACTTTATTAAACCCATCATTATTCAAAGCGATAAAAGTAAAATTTACCAAGTTTACTTTGTAGATTTTTCCTTCTTCATCACCATAAATAAATTCCTGATAATTAAATTGCTCAATACTTAGAATTTTTTTATTATTTGGTGTCGAATAATCAGTGACACTATTTTCATTTTTACCCCATTTATGTAATTTTTTTTGCTCCGATCCAAATAGAATAATATTTTCATTTATTATCTTTATAACTTTTATATCGTCACTAAATGGTGTACATTTTTCTTTAAATAATATATCATTTTGTTCGATTTTATGAATGCATATCTTTTCATTATTCTCATCCTTGTACTGATTTACAACAAAATTCTTATCATAAACATCGAGAGCATAAACATCCCTTCTCATGTCAGTAGTTTTTCCATTCTTAGTTTCTAAATTAAACACAACCACGGATTTATGTTGAGCTATTAGCAATTTTTTTTCAGATTTTAATAGTTTCATATCTTTAATATTGTTGTATCCACTTCCATAACTAGTTTTGGATATACTTTGAAAATTGTATATATTTAATTGGTTATTACTTGATTCAGAAACAAATGTTTCTCGATCGATGGATCTAATTAATTTAGCACAATTACAAATAGTTCTTGTGGTTCTATTAGCTAGAAAAAACATTCTTAATTTTTTATCACTGGATCCAATAAGTAAAGCATTATTGTAACTATCGTAATCTAAAGTTGATACTTTGAAGTCATAGTCAATTGTATCTATGATTGAATTCTTATTCCAAATGCGTAGCTTCTTATCATTAGATCCACTTGCAAAATATTCCATTGAATTTAAGTCAAAGAAACAGACAAAGATTGAAGCGGTAAAAACATAACTCATCATTATTTTAATTTAAAAAACTTTATTTGAAATTTACTCATGATTTTTTTATCCAAATTTATACACTGATAATCTTATAAATAATTAAAAATTTATTTTTTTAGTTAACTTAATATTTATTCTTCAGTTCTTAGCTTTTTAAAAATCGTGTTAATATTTTATTGCAAATTTATTTAAGCAATAAAGTAATAAGATATTTTTAATTTTCTGATCCGCTTAATCTAGCTTTAATATGCTTAATTTAACTACTAGAAAAATGCTTAACTGAAAAAGCATTATTAAGGTTTTTTTTATTCGTTTTATCAAATATGACAAAAATCCTAAAAAGTTGATAATTAAAAAGTTTTCAAATCAAAAAAATTTAATTATTTATAATTTAAAAAAATTTATTTACTGAATATCTTATAAAAAATAAAAATTGAATGCAATTGTTTTACGTTATCTAAAGCAAATAAATTTTATTTTGCGTAAATAAAATATTTTTTCTATCACGTTTTAATAAGTTTGAGACTTAATGTTGGATCCATAATTTACAGTTTTTTCATTTTTATTTTGGTTGTTTTAAATACAAAAATTGTTTTTTTATCGTTTTTTAACGGGGGCCGGTTGTATCGTAGCATGTAATATTTCATAGCATTTTTTTTTTCATAGCAAGTGAAAATTTTTTCGTAGCAAATCAATTATGATTCGTAGCAGATAATTTGGTAGCATTTTTTTTTTCATAGCATCAAAAAATCAAGCAATTAAAATAAAATATTTTTTTAATGTCGTGTCTTTGTTTCGAATTAATCAATAATTAAAAGAAAAAAAAAATAAAGTTAAAATACTAATTGACGGTACACAGACTTAGGTTTTTTAAATATTCGATACAATCGTTTCTATCATAATTGGACACTAAATTAAAAATTCGTTTATCTAATCTAATTTGATCAACATTTCTCTCAAAAACCAAGCCGCTACGGATTTGAACAATATTATTTTCAGTATGTGACTGTTCTAGTCTCATCTTTTCAACCAACGCAAAGATTGTTAAGTGCTTTTTTTCAGTACTAGTAAAGAAATTGTGCCAGCATTCAACCGTATTGTTTGTCCGTGGCAAATTATCGAGTACTCTACTATATAAATTCCATGTTGGAATAGGAAACCGTGCCGGCTTGAGTCTATTCCCAATGTAGTATTTACCTACGTAGTCTAGAAACGGTAAAAACGAGTTGTCTAAAACGGCTTTAAGTTTCTTATAGACATAACGAACATCTTGTTGAGGAACATAATATAAAGATTTGCACATAAAAAAAGCGTCCTTAAATTTTCTTTCTTATAATAATTCTCTAAAAAGCCGGGAATCTTTATCATCTTACGCCAAAAATTCTGGGTCAAATGAAAATAACATCCATAAATATGAACACCGGGAAACACTGAACTAATAGCATTAAAAACAGCCTTCTCAAAGTCTACATTGACAGATTTGGGATCTTTGTTTATTAATGATTTGATTGTACGGAAAAATTTTGAATATGTAGTCTGCTCCTTATTCGGTAACATTGCATAAACTAAGGGAAGATCCTTGTTGTTTACGATTACATGAATCGTGTATAATTGAGTAAAAAGTACGGGGCTGATGTCAAAAGTTCCGTAACAGAACCAATCGCGATGCTTCTCCAATGAACGAAGGTTGTCTTCTGTTGTGAATATGAGTATTCGTTTTTCATCCGAAGGACCAAAGTCGTGATAAAAAAACAATTTATTTCTATATGTCATTTTAAGATTATCTGGAATACAAATAGATGATAAACATTTGGGATTCTTTCCATATCCAGCTTTGTCTTTTCTAAGTCTTGATATGACTTGTCTTAAATTATCAAAATTTGAATTTTGAATAACAACATCGTCATCGTCACATTTTCGAGTCTCTATCATAATACTTCTTGGATTCTCTTAATCGTCTTATAGACGGAGAATAGTTAGCATTATCATGTAAAAATTTCTTATTCATACTAAATTATGACATACCAAGAAATAAAAATTTTTGCAATGAAGCAAAAGATGCAATGAATTTAAAGATGCTATGAAAAAAAACGCGCAATGAAATTATCTGCTACGAATCATAATTGATTTGCTATGAAAAAATATTCATGTGCAATGAAAATTATTTTGTCTGCTACGAATTTTTTTGTGCTATGAAAAATAATTTGCTACGAAACATTACAGACTCTTTTTAACACCTAATTTTTAATGTTCATTTATCATATATAACTAATTCAATATTTTTTATCAGAATTCGTTTTGGCAAGATTAAGTTTTTTTTCAGCCAATCAGTTTAAAAATTTTCTTAAGAGTCGAATTAATAGAATTCCCAAATTATCAATTATTTATTTTCTCAAAATAAAATTTAAGTAATTAGTTAAAACAAATATCTTCTAATGTAACCTGATTTTTTAAAAATTTTTTGTGAAACGTTTTTTTTTATTTATATAAATTTAAATTTTCTTTTAATTTAAAAAGATGAACCCAATTTTTCTTTCTGAAAAAATTAAGCTCTGAAAATTTACAGGACTAAGAATTCGTTTTTAAAAATGTTTACAATATCTTACTGCAATCAGAATCATTTTTGTACAATTAGAAAAAAATTATAACATTTTCCTTTTTTTCTCTAATTTTTGCTCTAAAATTTCGCATTGCTAAAGAATTTTGTTCAAAATGCAAAACGAACAAGCCTTGTTCGGTTTTAGTAGTATTTGTCAAATTTATTTTTTTAAATATTTTTGAATGGCTTTGTCAAGTCTTTGAATTCGTCAAATTTTTTCTTTTAACCATTTCATAGGTGAGCTATCTAACAAGATCAGAATTCAAATTTTGGTTCATGTCCAGAATGAGATCATTTTGATCACCAAAATATTAAGTGTTCTCTTGTGATCAAAAATTGATCACATGAAATGTTTTTTGTTGAAAAAAAAAATTTTTTTTTCATTCTAGAAATTTCAAAATTTTAAAATTATGTTAATATTGAATGAATTAATAAAAACAAAAAAAATTGCAACTCACCATAATAAACCATTAGTTTTTGAAATATATATAAAGATTAAAATACCGTAAAAGAAAAGGCAGTTTTTATAAAGAAGTTGCTTTGGTCCCAGTAGAATCGTTCGATGCAGCTAAATTAGCTTCAAAAAAAGCATTAAGCAAACAGTCAAAATCGGTAGAATGTAGCATTTGTGGTGAATTTATTAAAAATGAAAAGGGTGTTAAATTGCACATGTCAAAAAAACACAAAGAATAATTAAGATTTTGCTTTATTTTATTTTGAAAATTGAGACATAAGTTTTTTTTTAAATTGGTAATAAAGTTTAATATATTTTAAAAAATTTCCTGATCACCAAAAAAATTTATTTTTATTTTTCATAAATTAGAGGCTTTTTTGATCACGAAATATGTGATCATTGATCACTGATCACATTCTGGACATGATACCTATGATCACATTTTTTGGTGAACACTTGATCACATTCTTGAAATTACCCAAATTTTTTAGCTTAATGAATTTTAGTGTGGAAATTTATTTGAGAAATGTTTCATAAAATTTTTATTTAACTAACCAAAAGTGTCCCAATATTTTAAAAATTTTGTTTTGGTCTGAAAAATATAAAAATTAAATGAATTATTTTTAAAGACTTGACATAATCATTCCATAATCTCAAAGAAAATTATTTCAATGTAAAAAAAAGTTGCCATATTTAATTCTCTTCTTTATTTTCAAAAAATTTGTCAATTTTGCCAACTGCTAAAGTTGTTATTTTATTTTTTATCTGTGACGAGCTAAATCTTTCAAATTAAGAAATTAAAAAATAAAATAAATAAACTAAAAAAAAAATTTAAAGTAAAATAAAATAATATATAATACAGAATGAAATTATAAAATAAATTAAAATGAATACTCAATATGTAAAATTTTTTTTTGCGCATATGAAATTTTTGAGCAATAAGAGCAAATTGAAAATTTAACAAAAATTTTATTATGCTTTTATTAATTCTTGATTTAATAATTAATTAATTAAAAATAATAAATATAAAACCATAATTTTACTAAATTTGCTTTACTAAACAACAGTTAACCTCAAATAAATCTTGTTCATGAAAGTCTTTAATCGTGTTTGTTTGATAATCTTAATTAATTTGTTTTTGAAAGTGATTTGGTTTATTTTGTAAGTTTTGTTCAGTCTCAAATGATTTCAAGGAACATTTCTTTTTTATGATTTTTATTTTAAATTCCAATTATTCGCATTCAATCCTCGTAACTGAGTCTATACACTAAAATTTTATTTTCTTAATTATGAAATTTTCTTCTTTGATAATTGAGAGTTGATTCAATTAAAGAAAAATTCAAGTGTTGGATTTAAGTACTGATGTTTTGTGAAGTTCAGTACAAAAGAACAGAACAAAATGGTAAAAATTGAATAAATTTTTTGTTAAAAGTTAAAAATTAGATCCGTGAATGCATCATGTTGCAACATTCAAAGTTACATCAACTGTCAAAGTCTCCAAAATCTCTGCAAAATGCACTACGCTTGAACACATTTAAATCTAGTTTCTGCTAAATTTGCAGAGTTTTGCAGATATGAATAGCTGATGCAACTTGAAAGTTGCAAAGTTTTGTATTCACGAAACTTATTTTTAAATTAAAGAAAAAAAGCTTTTCAATTTTTTATTATTTGTTTGTACTGAATCTCATAAAACCGTATTGATTTGTAAATGTAAAGAATCACACTCACACTTAACAATAGAATTTCACTGAAAGTATATCATAAAGTTGACACTTTAAAATCATAGTCAATTGTATCTATGATTGAATTCTTATTCCAAATGCGTAGCTTCTTATCATTAGATCCACTCGCAAAATATTCCATTGAATTTAAGTCAAAAAAACAGACAAAGATTGAAGCGGTAAAAATATAATATATCATTATTTAAATTAAATTTTTTTGTAATTTACTCAGTGACTTTTTGGTCGAAATAAATAGACTGACATTATTGTAAATTATTTAAGGTATTTTTAAAGATTACTTAATATTTTTTTTTAAATTTACAAAGAAATCATTTCTCTATATTTTGAAAGAAGAAGTTAAAATAATAAAATTTGAATTTCCTAAAAAAAATCAATTATTTATAATTAAAAAAAAGAAAACTGATTTTAGCAAATAATTGTTAAAAAAATGACGCAATTTTGTTTATTACACTATTTTTATATTTGTCGGTAATCTAAAATCAAATAATTTTTTTTTTGCGTAAAAGAAAATTGATTAATAAAATAAATTCATACAATTGAGTTTTTTACTAAAGAGCTAGTCCATTTTTAACAAAGAATTTCGGTTTCATTTTTCTTGTTTTTTTTTTTCAAAAATTTTCCAATCTTACTTTCTCTTCTTATTTACCTGAATCCTCGAGCATGTAAAAACGTTAAACTGATTGTTTTAATTTTTTTTCGAAACACATCTTTTAAATTTCAGTATGTTTTACCTTTTTTTACTTTATTTTTATTTATTGATTTATTTATTAACTTTATTTAGGCAATGTACAATGAACTCTAAAAAGAAAGGTATCTCAAAATATTGGATTGATGATCCTAAGATCTTAATTAGAAATAAAAAGAATCTAAGATACAGGAACTGTTCATGTAACCGGAAGGAAATGAATCAATTTATAAGATTACAAACGAATCTGTAAATTAGTTTCATCATAAATAAAAAAAAGACAGAATAATATCAACAAAATTTAGTAGGAAAAGCTAAGAAGAATCCAAAAATATAAATACTTAAATGATAAACAAGCAATCAAAGAATTAAAAAAGTCAAACAATGAATAAATGCACCATCCGAAAGAGATAACAAATCTTCAATCTTTTTCAAGATGTTTTTATCTTAAACAAGGTGGCATTTCAACCTTTAGAAGTTGAAATTAATGAAAAATAGTCAGAAAATATTGACATTCAACCAAATGTTACAAGTTCTGAAATAGTTTTAAAAAAATAATAAGGCTTAAATCAAAATAAATCATGGTGTAGACAAGCTTTATCCATCATTGCTTAAAAACTATGCAGAAGCCTTTACTGTTCCTTTAACTTTGATTTTCAGAATATCTTTATCCAATAGCTTCCAATACAATTCAGATCAGCAAATATTACTCCAATGTTTAAAAAAGGTGATAAATCAATGCCGAGCAATTATCGTCCTTTGTCTTAAACATCAATTCCGTGCAAAATTATGGAAAGCATATAAAGAACCAAAATGGAAGATTATCTTTCTAAGAATAATATTAGATCTAAAGAACAGCACGGATTTGTCAAGAAAAAGTCACGTACAACAAATCTTCCGGAAACCCTAGATTTCATCTTAGTCTAGACAAAAGTAGTCATGTTGATGTGATTCTGCTAGATTTGCGAAAGAATTTGATATAAAAGTTTAAATAGTGGTTAAATTATAGCGTCATACTAGTAGAAAAGGAAAGTAGGATTTGCTAGGCATAACAGTGACCTCTTCCTTGGTCTTTTGTGACATTAAATTGTTGCTTTTTTTGCTTGTGTTGACATCTTTTACCAATGAAATCATCATAGCATTCACAAACAAAATTTGTCAATTCTTAATGTAAATAATTCTGTAATCTTATCGATATTAATTTTGTTCGTTTCAAAAATGTCGTCAAAGATAATGATGAAGTATTTATTGATTTTGTGGTTGTTAATGCTGGATCCATAATTTACAGCTTTTTATTATTTTAATTTCAGTTTTTACTAAAATAAAACAATTTTTGGATTATTTTCCGGTAAAGATCTATTTGCCTAAATTTATAAAATTATTTTGGTCACGCTGTTATTTTTTATAAAAATTTTTTATTTGTAATATTAATTACAGTTTCATTTGAAATTATTCTTTAAAATTAAAGGGACTGTGAAGTTCATTTCAATTCGATCGTTTCAATTCAGAAAAATTAAAATAGCTTTTTTACTATAAGTAATAATTTAGTTATGTTAAATGCTTAATATTTAAGTAACTTTGCTTAATCTGAAAATGTATGTCTGCAAAAACTCTGCAAAGTAAGTGCACAATTGATTTGAATACTTTTTAATTGCGAGCAAAATGCATAAAATTGCAGAGTATTTTGCAGACCTATTTTACTGAATTAAGCAAATTTGCTTATAATTGAGCATTTTATAGAACTAAATTATCTCTTTTAGTAAAAAAGTTATTCAAGTTTTTCTGAATTGAAATGACCGAATTGAAACCAACTTCACAACCCCAAAGTAAAAAACTATCGATTTCTAAAAATTTTTAATTTGAATTTGAAAAAGGCAAAGAGACAAAAACTAAAAACAAATTGAATTGAATTTAATTATTGATTCGATTGATCAAGAGAAATTACAGATTTAATCATTAAATAAATCGTATTTAATATTTTTTTAGATTGTAATTAATTTTTTTTGATTATTCAAATCTTTACTTGAAAACTTTAAGGACTTTTTTAAAATCAACAAAAAAAATAAGAGCAGAAAAAAAACATGTATTCAAAAAATTAAAGTATTGAATAAAATTCTAAAATTTGAATTTCAAAATATTGATTTTTATTTTTTTTTCTTCTGATTAAAATAAAAATAATATTTTTACTGGCTAAAGATTTAAAAAATTATACTTAATAAAGTTTTGATATTTTATATTTAAATATTGATAAAAAGACAGATTTCTTTAAAATTTTAATTTGATCATAAACTTCCATTGCCGAATATAAAATGTTGAATTTTTAAATAAATTTAATTTGAAGATGTTTTGAGAAACTTGATTTTGATGATATATTAAATTGAAGAAATCGATCCCATCGGATTTTCTTTTGTTTAATTTTATTGCATTAAAAAATGTATTTCTGTAAAATAGCTTTTAGTCTATTTAAATTAATAAAAGTTCTTCATCAACAATCTTTTTTATTAATTTTAATTCACTATCTATTCTTAAATAGTTATTTGGTATGTTTCGATAGATCAATGAGAGTCCATCTGTATTTTTACAAATATCAATAGCTTTATTTCTTATTATAGGCCACGAATTTTCATCGATATTATTCATTTCAATTTGGCAAACATATTTTTCTTTAAATCGTTTTAAGCAATCCTCCAGATCAGAATACCAATTTTTTTCAACTTCTTTATCAGTAATTCTTTCTATTTTTTCAATTTCAATCTTTTCTTCATCAATTGATTTAATTTTAGCATCACATTTGTTCAATTCAATTTCAAAATTTTCCAAAAGATCTTTATTTAAATTGAGCAAATAGAACGGATACTTAAAGGTGTCTCTAATCTCATAAATGGCTGGTACAATGTCCGTTTGTAAAGGTGTATTTGAAGTGAATAATGATGGAATTAGTTCAAAATTTTTATAAGAAATTTTTCCAATTTTCATTAATGCTTCGGCCGCTATTTATTTAAAAAAAATTAAATTAAAAAAAGCATTATCAAATTTTGATATTTTATTACATTCTTCGGATGTGTACTCTACAATTATATCACGCTCACTTTGATTCCTCTCATTACTCTCAATTAATTTTACAATTTCAAATACACCATCACCTACAAAACGAGGATTCTCGAGAATAAGCACCATTACTTCAAGTGATATACCCATCTTGACATTTTTAAAAAGGATCTTACACTTGTCATTATCTAAATGCAAAAAGTTAAAAAAAAAGAGTGTTGTCCAATTAAGTTATTTTACCCATTTTAGTTTGACAAGAATTTATAAAAATTCAATTTAGACTCTGAATTTTAATTAAAATAATTTATGAAAAATTTTAATTATTTTTAGAAATGATTTTCTAAATTTTACTAAAAATTAAATTGAAGTTCATGATCAAATGTAAATTTAAAATCAAAATTTTTAGTTTTTGAGTTATATAAAAGGGTATTATTAATCAATTTTTTAATAAAAAAGACTAAACTTTATAAAACATGAATTGTTTAATCTTTAATTAGATAGAAAATTATATGAATTTTTATCTGAAGTAAAAATAAAATCTTAATCAATATTTTGAAATTTTGCTTTGTTTTGCCGTAATATATTTTAATTAATATTTAAATATCAATTAAAGTCACAATTTGGATACCTTAATGTGGATTTTAAACTTGTCTTTTAAGTTTTCAAAAATTCAGATTTTAGAAGAATCAATTAAAAATCGATTAGAAAAAAAAAGTTGTTTTTTTTTAAATTAAATAGTAAACATCTTATGTTTTATTTAAAAAAAAATAATAAAAGCTAATTTCATCATTTTTATTAAGATTACAATGAATTAAGTTTTGATCATTTGATCATGATCATGAACTTCAAGTTGCCGCATTTTGGACTTTGCTGATGAAAATTGTTCATGCTCACTTCACTCACTTAAAATTTTATAATTTTATAAAAGATAAAATTTACTTAATTCTGTTTATTTATAAAAAATGAAGCTTTAACTTCAAGATGCCGTAAAAAACTAGACTTTTTGTTGAATTATAATTGTCAAGAAAAAGAGGGTTTTTATTTCCAAAAGGCTTATATTTCTCGCAGTAGAAAAAATATTTTTTTTTTATAGAAAAAATATTTTTAGTAGTAGAAAATATGAATTTATTAAAAATATTTTTTTTCTTTAGAAAAAATATTTTTGATTATAGAAAAAATAAATTTCCTAATAGAAAAAAATATTTATCTTTTTTCTCACCTTTATCGATTAAAAATTTCATTTGCAAGCATGTGATTGGTATTGGCTATCAATTAGAATTACTAGAATTTCCAACTCTAGATCTTAACATTGAGAAAAATTCTAAAAGAGGCCGTCGAAAAAAGGCTCTACCGACTCTAGAGAGAAATTCGACTGGTCCTTTAAATGTGCTAATTTTCAGATCAATACAAGGCAATATCGAACCTTCAATTCAAACTCAATCAGCGACAACATCAAATCAAATATTTAGCATTGACGGAAATAATCAATTAACTAGAATTAAAAACGTAAAAGAGGAAGACCGAGAAAAATTAATATTTTATTTTTTCGATTTTCTGAAGTATTGTTTCTATATTTAAAAATAATTTTTCTATAAAAAAAAAATATTTTTTCTAATTTTTTTTTTCTATTTTTCGAAAATATTTTTTCTATAAAAAAAAAATATTTTTTCTACTACAAAAAATATAAGCCTTTCCAAAATGGATGTACTTAAAAATAGATCTTTTTTTTTTAAAAAATTGAATATTTTCCATAAAAATAATCTGTTAGTTGCTTTTTTGTTATTTTTTTATTTTTATTTTTCTTATTATATAGAATAAATCAATCGAATATCAATTAATGCTTTTTTATTAAATTATTCAGGGGTTTAGTAAAATTGCCTTTTAAAAATATAACAGTCAATTGTGTAAATTACTATATTCTTTAATATTTCTATTAAACCAAAGTTAAATTTTTTTTTTTTTTACTGTATTTAGGTTAATCAACAGGCTAGTGCCCTTATCTATTGAATTTAATAGACTGATTAACTCTTCATTTATTTCAATTAAAATAAATAATTCATTAAAATACAATATATCAAAATGTTTTATATAAAAAGATTATTAAAAAAAAATGAAAAATTTAATTAATTTAATTAATTGATCTGTAAAAGTTTTTGTAAACCAAATTAAATTTTTATTTATTTAAGAAAGATAATATTTATATTATTATAAATAGATGTTTTGAAATGATTGAAGGATAAACATAAACGATCAATAACAAAATTATTAATTAATTTTGGAAAAAAATTATAAAAAGTTAGCTCTCCAAACTTTGTTTTTGTTTTTGGTACAATTAAATTATTTTTATTTCTTAAATTGTATTTAAGGTTTCTTATTTTATTTTCATTTAAACTTTATTTTAATAAAATAGGACCATTGTCCAGTTTAAATATTCTAAAACCAAAGTTAAGGAGTCTAGATAAAAATCTGTGTTGGAACCCAATAAATCCATATTTCTCAAGAAAGTTATTTATATTGTTATGTTCAAAATTTGAAAAGTCAAATTTAAACAGTTTAAACAAGGCAAAATAAAATAGATTAAATAGTTTCTGTGTTGTTGATTTTGGAAAATATATTACTAGCGTTAGCGCATAGTCAAAGTATGGAAGAATAAATGTCTTAAAAAACTGCAGTTTTACAGTAGTTGAGAGATAGAATAGATTTTTAAAATAAATAATAAACCAAAGTTAAAAAATAGTAAATTTTATTTTGCTTGAAAAGGGAATTTAAATTTCAAAATTTATTTTTAATTTAAAAAAATTTAATTGAATGGATATTCACAAACATTTTTAAATCCAACCAAATAAAAAATCTAAAATAATGGTCGATTTAAAAGTTACCTTGCCATGTGGATTTTCGGCTGATTACATAGAAATTTATCAGCATGATGAAAGATTTATTTGTCCAATCTGTCTAACTCATCAAGTTGAACGTCAACAATGTCTCAACATGAATCGAAACAAACTAGTTATAAATCAAACTTTTCTTAGTTTCAAAGAAAAAAATATATCCGAGTGTAGAAAAAACTTGGAAATTTACAGAAATATGTTAAATGATGATGATGACAATCGGGCCACATTTAAATTAAAAATTGATGCCATAAAAGAATTTATCAAATTATTCATAAATCAAAAAATTGATCAACATTTTGAAAGTTTGATCAACAACCATGAACATAAATGCAGCCTAAAGTTAAATGAATTTATGGAAAAAATTGAAAAAATTAACAAACTAGAAATGGAAGTAATGGAAGCCAAAAATGAAGAAAATTTAGACATCAAAACTAAATTAGACTTATTCACCAATGACTGTAGAAAAATCGATGATCTTATTAGAACGATCAATTCAGCAATTAAAAATTTAAGAGATGAACATTTTCCCAATCAATTAGTTACCAAGATCATTTTGAAAAATATATTTTCTATAGCAAATGACGAAAAGACCAAAGGAGATATAGGAAATTTTTTATTAGAAAAAAATTCTTTTGGTATAATCAAATCATACTGCATTAAAAATGGATATGGTACTATTTACAGAAAAGATTCAAAAGAAAATATTTTTTTTGTGAAAAATGCAATTGTTAGACTTGGTGTAAAATAGATCAAAAAGCTCTGTTTTTTAGGAAACGTTTAAAATTTGATTTAAAAATTGGAATATATGGTAAGCAAGCCATTAATGTCACATTTAGTGTTGGCAATCGATTATCAATAATCGATTCAATAATCGACTAACTTTAAATCGACTATTTTTTTTTAGTCGATTATTTAATCGATTAAATTTTTTTAGTCGATTATTTAATCGATTGAATTTTTTTAGTCGATTATTAAATCGATTGAATTTTTTTAATCGATTATTTAATCGATTAAATATTTTGGGTCGATTATTAAATCGTTTAAATTTTTTAAGTCGATTATTAAATCGATTAATTTTTTTAGTTGACTATTAAATCGACTAATTTTTTTTAAGTCGATTATTATTTTAGTCGACTTTTAAATCGAATTATTTTTATTTTGCTTTAAATCTATAATTTTAAATCAATTAAAAACCTTTTTTATTAAAAAATAATATTTTTTGCCCTCCTAAATTTTAATTTCGAGATAAATTAGAAGTATTATAATCATCTAGAAAAAAAAATTCGATTTAATAGTCGACTAAAATAATAATCGTTTAAAAAAAATTAGTCGATTTAACAGTCAACTGAAAAAATTTAATCGATTTACTAGTCGATTAAAAAAATTGAGTCGATTTAAAAATCGATTAAGAACAATTAGTCGATTTAATAATCGATTAAAAAAAATTAGTTGATTTAATAATCGACTAAAAAAATTTAATCGATTTAAAAGTCGACTTAAAAAAAAATAAACGATTTAATAATCGACTAAAAAAATTTAATCGGTTTAAAAGTCGACTAAAAAAAATTAATCGATTTAATAATCGACTAAATAAAATTAATCGATTTAATAATTGACTAAAAAAATGGGTATATTTTTTGTCAGTAGATAATTATTTTTTTTAGTAGATATTTTTTTTTAATAAAAATTAAAAAAAATCAACAAGTAGTAGATAATAGTTTTTAATAGTAGATATTTATTTTTTCAAACATAGATAATTAAAAAAAAAACATAAGAAAAACAGAAAGAAAAATTACCTTGAATTACACAAACAAAGTAATTGACACTTAATTTCTTAAACTTTTTGACGGCTGCTCACTTTCATTATTAGATTTTTTTGGTCTTCCACGTTTACGTTTCTCAGAAATTTGAATATTGTTTTCGACTAGATCTTGGACTGCTGAATTTGAAGCCAAATCAAGTTGATTTTGATGAGAGACATTAAAGATTGTATAGTTTATCTGTCTGGTACATTTCCAACACCCGATTGTTGCTTTTTTCCCATGCTTTTTTTGAATTAGCGTTGCTGTGCTGGTGGAGACAATCTTCGATACAAACTTGAACTTCTAGACTTGTTCGAAGCTTAAGCGAAAGCATTTTTTTTGAACAAGAGCTACACTTGTAAAATTGCTTTTTGCCAAGTTTTGTAACTCTTTTTTCCTTTTTTGAACACTTATTTCCGTCTATCTGGCCTTGCTCAAGAGACTCTACAAATTCGGCAATGTGAGCATAAGTTTTATTTTTTTTTTGAAGTATAATTCATTGAAAAGTATATCAAATCTGTTTAGCTTATTTTTTTATTTATTTATTTAATATTTAATATAGAGGGAAAAGTTCCTTTTGGCAGCTCCGAACGGCGTAGTGCCTTCTTTTCAGCCAGCATGTTAGGAATATTTTGTAATTAATTATTATTATTATTATTATTAATATGTTAAGCTTAATATATTACGCAATTAAGAAATTAATTTAATTCAAACTGGTAATTTTTTGAAGTGTAAGTGTCAAAAAACAAAAAATTAGCACTTTTATGATAAATATCTCCTTCAGAATACAATTATCTACATTTGAATAAAAATATCTTTTGAATACTATTTTTATCTAATTAAAAAAATTATTTATCTACTATTTATTTTATCTACTTTTTTAAATAAAATTATCTACTAAAAAAAACATTTATCTACTAACGAAAAACTAGGCTAATCGATTTAATAGTCGACTAAAAAAATTAAATCGATTTAATAATCGACTAAAAAAAATTAATCGATTTATTAAATTTGTCAATCGATTGGAGTCGATTGCCAACACTAGTCACATTTCCATATGAACATCCTACAAGATTTTATCATCGTTCAACTCGGCCAAAAAAAAGACTAATGGATACAAACGAAGAACTGTTTTTAAAAAAGAGTGTGATGATTTGGTTTAAAATTTATTTAACTTATACATTAAAAACTTTTTTTTCAATTTAGGAAAAAAGGAAAATTTATTTGTTGTTATTAAAAAAAAATTTTTGTCAGTCTTATTTAATTCAAAAAAAATTGTTTATTTTTTAATGAAATATAAAAAAATACCAGAAATGTCATTTTTATTTAAATAAAGTTTAATCAAAACAAATTAATTTTTATTTTAATTATGAACACAAATTAATATAAAATAAAGTCATTTTTTAAAGAATTGCTTTGATTTTTTGTTTTTGCGAATATTTACTCGAAATTATATAAATTTTAGTATTTTTTCCTAAATTTTCATGTTGAAATTAGTGTTAAAAGTGTGTAAAATAAAAACCATATTTTAGTATGATATTTTTGATTCTTAAGTTAGTTGGACTAAAGTATCAAAATGAAACAAACTACTTTAATTGTTTATTTATCTAATAGATATTTTATAAAATTTTGTCGACAAATGTTGGTCGAATTTAAGATTTTTTGAGTTTGCTGCGAACATAAACCGACCTGCCCACAAATCAAATAAACAACTTCAAATAAACAAGTCAAATGACTTGACTTTTTGACTTTAGAACAATTCTGGGCAAAAATAAGGTTTAATCCATTCCTAACTTGTTTTTTGTAGCAAATTTTTTTAAGGTTACACCATTCATTATATAGAATATAAGGATGATTGGTAGAATTGTGAAATGCTTGGAAAAAAATTAAATAAATCAATTGACTTTAAAAATTTTTAATTTTTACTGTAAGATATATATATTTATTGGTATCAGATCATTTTATTTGATATAAGATAATATCGTAATATGATGTGAAAAGTTAATTTCCGGCACTGTAGATAAAAATAGGGTCTACCTAGTCTCTACAAACAAAAATCTGTCACCCATAAATCAAAAACTTTTCAGCACAAAAATAACTTGACTTATTCAAAAACTGCTCTCCACAAGTAAAATAACTTCTAAGCAAAAATTTTTTCATAAATTTTCAAAACTGTTAAACACAAAAAAAAATCTTTTTAGCAAAAATTTTTTAATATCTATTAAAAACTGCCTTAAATATTTTATATAATTTTATAATTATATATAATTTTAAAAACACTATTTGAAAAATTATATAACAAATTTATTATTTTTTTTTTAACCAAAAAAAATTTGTGTTAACCAGTTATTTGGTTTAATATGTAAAAATTATTATCTTTTTAATTCGGCACAAAAAAATTGTGTTTTGTAGTGATTTGTGTTGAAAAATTTTTGGTTTGTGGGAAACAGTTTTTTTATTGTGGGGAACCATTTATTTCATAAAAATACTTATGAAGTATATTTTTAAAGTAAAAAGTAATTTTTTTTAGGCAATAATTAATTCGATCAATTTTTTTTAATTGATTATTAAATCGATTAATTTTTCTTTGTCGATTATTTTTTTAGTCGACTTTTAAATCGAATTATTTTTATTTTGCTTTAAATCTATAATTTTAAATCAATTAAAAACCTTTTTTATTAAAAAATAATATTTTTTGCCTTCCTAAATTTTAATTTCGAGATAAATTAGAAGTATTATAGTCATCTAGAAAAAAAATTCGATTTAATAGTCGACCAAAATAATAATCGACTTAAAAAAAATTAGTCGATTTAATAGTTAGCTGAAAAAATTTAATCGATTTACTAGTCGATTAAAAAAATTGGGTCGATTTAAAAATCAATTAATGTTATATCCTTTATAGGGGATTTGTAATCAAATGAATTTTAAAGATGAGTTCGTTAATATAGTTTATTTCTAAAATTATAAAGAAAGAAGTGGCGCCACGTTCCTGTGAGCCACTCAATTAGAAGATTGTAAATAGTGTAAATCGTGTATATAGAAAGATTGTAAATGGAGTATGAAGTTAAATGTTCACTTCAAGTGCTTTATATAGCAATTGAAGTGACAAGAGACTAATACGCTTGCGGATAAATACATGTGAATAAAATGTTAAAATATACATGTGCAGGATCAGGCGTAGAGGTGGTGCAATACTAATTTACCAATTGCACTATCCTACATCGTCCCCGACTAATTTTAATGGTTTAATAAAATTATATAGAGTAAGGAAAAAAAGTGTAATGATGCAGTGAACAAAAAAAAAACAATTCTTAAATAATTGCTTACACTTCCCCCCCCCCTTTTTTTTTGTTAAACGAATAAAGCTAAAAAAAAATTTATTTATTGACCACTCTATTTCTCAACTGGTATGTTTTTGTAGGCTGATGTACCACTTTCTTTGATCCTGCCTTTCTACCTCTTTTATTTTTCTCTTTCTCTTTAACTACTGTTTCTTTCCGTTCTTCCCCTTTCTTACTTTCTTCGCTTTCTTCTATTCCTTCTTCTATCGAATCTTCGGTTTCCGTTTTTTCTGCAGCATTATCAGTTTCAGAAGCTGCGTTGTGTGAAAGAGATGTGTTGAGGTCGTGATAGTCGCTACTCGACGTGTCTTGATGAGTATAGTTCTCAACTAGTGGATCATGATTAGTCTGGTCCAGTTGACTAGTTTGTACATTTGATACAGGCTCTTCACCATTTGCGTGATGTTTGGCAGGTATTTGTGTAAGATCTAGTTTTTGCTGTTGCTTTGAAACATCACTTTTTTCATGCATAGTGGCTGATCGCGGTATGAATAATGCAGAGTATTTTCTAGTTGGTTTGCTAACTTGTGCACCTTGTTTTTGTTTTGGACTTATCATATTATAGAGCTTCAGTTTGCTGGTATCAACTGCCAATGTGTGTACCTCGTTTTTGATTATGCACATTGTGCCTTTAATTTTGACAACAGAGTATGGAATATTGTTAAAGAACGACTGACTTTTGTTACGCTGGTTCTCCAGTCGAATGACAATGTCGCCCACTTTTAAATTTGAATCTTGTGCTTTGCGTTTTGAGTCAGCGTAACTTTTCATTTTTGCCTTTGCCTTGCAATCATTTTGAAGTGCTTCCTTAGCTAGCTCATCTTGTGGCTGATTTGTAAGTCTGTTGTGCGGAATTCAAGCTGTTGAAGCCCTTGATTTGAAAAGCATATCATATGGGGTTACTTTGGTTGTTTTGTGGGGTGTTGCGCGGTAGTTTCTGAGAAATTCATCTAATTCCTCTTCGAAGTTGGTTGATCCTGCGTTTCTCAAAACCTTACCTAACGATGCCATAAATCGCTCTTCTAAACCATTTGCTTGCGGATGGTATGGAGTGATTTTGTGGTGTTTGATGTCATTATCCATGGTGAACATTTTAAACTCATGTGAGTTAAACGGTGGGCCATTGTCCGTTTTCATTTTTTTGCGGGATGCCAAAGTGACTAAATATGTTATTCAGCTGTTTGACAACCGTTTTGGCATTTAGTGAGGATATTAGGCGGGCAATTGGATATCGAGAATGTTCGTCAATGACTACCATAAGGTATTTTGACAATTTCTTCGAGCTGAAGAAATCGATGGCCAAGTTCTCCCATGGGTTGACAGGCATATGTGAAGAAATGATTGGGTGCTTAGACGTTTTGTTACTTGTATTTATTTGGCATTTGTGACACAATTTGAGCTGACGCTCAACAATTTTGTCCAAATCCTGGAACCAGACAGAACTTCTAAGCAACGTCTTTGTTTTGAAGATTCCTAGGTGACCACTGTGTGCGACTTCAACCATGCGGTGAATGAGAGATGCTGGAACTATTATCTGGTTGCCTTTTAGTATGATACCATCTTTTGCTGTGGAAAGTTTTTTCCTGAATTTTTCATAATATTTGATTGCTTTGTATGGGCGATTTTCTATCATGTTCTTTACTTCTTTGAGCACTTCGTCATTTTCGGTTTCGCGAGCGATTTCAGAGCGCCTCACTGCTTTTTTCACGGCACTATTGACTACCATGTTGATGTATGCTTCGCTGATTTTTTCATGGTACGTTTCTTTGGTATTGATTGGTATTGGGCTTCTGCTCAAAAAGTCTGCTATGTTTAACTTACCAGCCCTGTGTATCACTGCATACCTGTATGGTTGGACTCTCAGACACCATCGCTCGATTCGTGCTTTGGGTTTGGAGCCTGGGTTTCGCAGTATTAGTTCTACAGCCTTGTTATCTGTAACAAGGTCAAACTCTTGACCATAGAGGTACAAGTGAAGTTTTTCCATTGCCTATACACATGCTAAAGCTTCGCGTTCCACTTGGCTGTAGCGCTGCTCTGTTGGCGTAAGAGAACGACTGGCAAAGAGCACAATTTGTTTGTTGTTGGGTTCATTCGGTGGGTGTTGTATCATTACACCACCAAGACCGACTGGACTAGCATCTACAACGACTTGCGTTCGTTTGCTTGGGTCGAAATATGCCATGGCTTGCTTTGCAATCGCTTTCTTTAGCTCTTTGAAAGCTTGTTCTTGAGGCTCCAATCACACGAATCTAACATCTTTCTTGGTGAACATGTTAAGTGGAGCGACAATCGTCGAGAAGTTCGGAATAAACCTCTGGCAATAGTTTGCTAGACCAAGCAAGCTGCGAAGCTCGGAAACTGTTTTGGGTGCTTTTGAGTTAGCTAATGCTTCAACTTTCTTTTGATCAAGGTTGATGCCTTTGCTTGAAAAAGTGAGACCGAAAAAGTCAAGTTTTGTCTTACTAAATTCGCATTTACTTCTGTTGACTGTCAGACCAGACTCTTCTAGTCGTTGCAGGACTTTCTCAAGAGCTTTGTCATGTTCCTGCTTGGTTTTGCCATAGACGATAATATCGTCACTGATGTTGACGACGTTCTTGAGACCACTAAGTACGTACTCGACGGCTTTTTGGAAGAGTTCTGATGCAGCATTGATACCGAAATTCAGTCTTTTATATCTGAACAAACCCATATGCGTGCAGAAGGTCGTTATGCTGCGTGATTTGTCGCTTAATACTACCTGGTTGTATCCATTTTTAAGGTCAAACTTCGAGATGTACGTTGCTCCATTTAGCTTTACAATTAGGTCTTCAATCGATGGTGAAGCATGTCTTTCTCGGGCAATGGCTTTATTTGCGGCTCTCGCATCTGAGCATAGTCGAATTTCGTTTGGTCTTCCCGGTTTCGGTACTGGTACCAATGCAGATACCCATTCTGTTGGTCCTTCGACAGGTTCAATTATATCATTTTCGAGAAGATTCATAATTTCTGCTTCAACCAGTTTTCGTATATTGAACGATACGGGACGTAACTTGTGTTGGACCGGTTTCATTGAATCTTTGATGTGAAGCTTGATTTGATAATCCTTCAGTGTACCAATCTTGTTTGAGAAAAGATTTTTGTAGCGTTCTGCATACTTTTTCGTCTCAGCGTCTATCTGGTCAACATTACCAATTTGAGCAATGAGTCCAAGCAGCACTGCGGTCTTGTAGCTCATCAGGTTACCATTGTTGCCATTAGTGACTATAAGCCTGACAACTCTTTTCCCATTACGACACTTGATATGTGTCTTGAATTCACCAAGTGTTGAGATTGGAGTATTTGAGCCGTACGCGAACAGTTTGGTTCGGCATCTAGAAAGCATTGGTCTATTGCGTAAGCGATTGTATGTTGACTGGTCGATTACGTCAACTTCAGCTCCTGTGTCTAGCCCAAACTTCACATTTGTGAGGAACATGAAGACTGTCAGAATCGGCATAAACCAGTTCTTGATGGTCTCGCCGATCTTGCGGACGGTCATAAAGTTCGTTGATCCTAACTTTTGCTCACCATCAGACGTGTCTGAAGCTGTTTGGTACACCAGTCTAGCAAACTTTTTTTTTCTATGTTGGCCTGACCTGCAAACACTTGCGAAATGGTTCCGCTTGTTGCAGTTTTTGCAAGTTTTGCCAAAAGCAGGACATTTTCCGTTGTGTGGTACCGCATATCAACAGTTACTACACATCTGTTTTTGTAATGCTTTAGCCTTTGAATCAAAGCTTACTTTCTGATTGGGCTGTTTGTTGTGAATGTGCTGTTTTGTTTCTTGTTTTAACTTGTTGATAGACTGACTTTCAGCTTGTTCAATTCTATCTAATTCCTTGAGCTGCAAAAAATTAATCGATTTAAAAGTCAATTACAAAAAATAAATCGATTTAATAATCGACTAGAAAAATTTAATCGATTTAATAGTCGACTAGAAAAAATTAATCGATTTAAAAGTCAATTAAAAAAAATAAATCGATTTAATAATCGACAAGAAAAATTTAATCGATTTAATAGTCGACTAAAAAATTTAATCGATTTAATAATCGACTAGAAAAAATTAATCGATTTAATAGTCGACTAAAAAAAATTAATCGATTTAATAGTCGACTAAAAAAAATTAATCGATTTAATAGTCGACTAAAAAAAATTAATCGATTTAATAGTCGACTAAAAAAAATAAATCGATTTAATAATCGACTAAAAAAAATTTATCGATTTATTAAAATTTTCAATCGATTTGAGTCGATTGCCAACACTACTTAAATTAAATTAAACGAACACTCAGAGAATTAATTAATTATTATTATTTTTTATTCATAAGACCACGCCAGACAAGGCGATGTTAAAAATAAAATAAAATTAAATACCGTAAATCGCCCAAACAACCCCGGGGTTACAAATCGTAAATTTGGTTTTTTACCAGGCATCTAACACGTGTTTTGAATTTTTTAAGAAAATACTTTTTCTTCGACATAAAAACTAAAAATTCGGTTTTAAGTGGGCATTAAATGAGTCAAAAATGAATATTTTTATTTGATTTTAAAAAAAATTAAATTTTATTTGAAAAATGACTTTTTTGTTTTAATGCGTGCACTAAATATGAATTTTTGGTATTTTTGCATGCTTTTCATTTTAAGCTCGAAATAAAATATTATCTAAAATTAAATTCTCAAAATGAGTGTAACGCCAACTACAACGAAAACTGGTACTAGACGTCGTTTTACGAATCATTTTAAGTCTAAAGTTGTATTATTTTATCGCCAACAAAAAGAACTTAGAGAAATCAGTTCAGCAAAAATTCAAAACACGTGTTAGATGCCTGGTAAAAAACCAAATTTACGATTTGTACCCCCGGGGTTGTTTGGGCGAGTTTACGGTACAAAAGAAAGAAGTTTTGTACTGTTTGTTTTTCTTTTTTTAATTTCAATTATGTTTAAGAAATTAAAATATTAAAATAATTTTTTTTTTTTTTACATAAATTCCACAAAAGTTTTAATTTCAGATTAAATATTCAAATATTCAAATTAACAAAAAAAAAATAAAACTTTTTTTAAAAGTAGTAGGTAAGTATTTTTTTTATTTTTAAATTTTGTTTTTAAATTATATGTTTGTAATTTCATTAAAACAAAAGTAAATTTGGTAAAAGTTCATAATAGAGAAAAAAATAAAGAAAATTAAGTGTCAATATTTTAGAGAATAAATTTTTAGCGGAAAAAAAATCATCAATTATCAAATCAGCAAGCCACAAATAAATATTTCTAGATTCTTTTTATATTAATCCAAAACTTGTCTTTTTATCTCTTCTTCTTTTTTTTTTAGCCTTTAACTTCATTCACTTTAATTGATTACAAGCAAAAAACAACAACAAATCTGTAAATTTTCAGCATTGTGAAATTTGATACAAAAATTTTTCTGTAAATTCTAGCAAATGATGCATCCTTTGTAACACCAATATGCTGATTCTGCAAAATTCTGCAATAATTGAATTTGGGATATTATATTATATTAAAAATCCAATTCAACTTTAAGTGGTGGTTCATAGGATGTATCAGTTGCTACAATCTACAGATACAGAACTTTTGGTCTTTTTCTATAACCAACTTAATATTATTATTATAGAATTTCTCTATTTTGTTGCTCTCTTTTATATATTCTCTATTACAGTTTTTTTTTATTTTTTTCTCTATTTTAATTTATCTCTGTTATAACAGTTCACCGTAAATTTTAGAAAAGAACTTCAATTTAATTCCAAATTTTAATTGTCGAATCCCAAGATCCACTTGCTAAATCGCCGTTGTGAAGAACCACTAGCGTATATATCCCTTTTGTGTGATTATTCAGAGTCATTTTCACGCTTCCATCTTCTAAATTCCAAATTTCAATTGTTTTGTCCCATAATCCACTTGCTAAATCTCCATTATGAAGAACTACGACCGCCCGAACCCAACTCTTATGACTATTTAGGGTCATTCTAACGCTTCCATTTTCTAAATTCCAAATTTTAATTGTATTGTCCGATGATCCACTTGCTAAATCGCCATTTTGAAGAACTGCTAGTGAATTAACACCACTAGTATGATTATTCAGAGTCATTTTAACACTTCCATTCTCTGAATTCCAAATTTTGATTGTATGGTCTGAAGAACCACTGGCTAAATCACCATTTTGAAGAACTGCTAGTGAATTAACACCACTCGTATGATTATTCAGAGTCATTTTAACGCTTCCATTTTCTAAATTCCAAATTTTGATTGTATGGTCTGATGAACCACTAGCTAAATCACCATTTTGTAGAACTGCTAGTGAATTAATCGTATCTGTATGATTACTCAGAGTTATTTTAACGCTTCCATTTTCTAAATTCCAAATTTTGATTGTTTTGTCTGATGAACCACTGGCTAAATCACCATTTTGAAAAACTGCTAGCGAAAAAACTCCACCTGTATGATTACTCGAAGTTTTTTTTACGTTCCCATTTTCTAAATTCCAAATTTTAATATTTTGGTCCCATGATCCACTTACTAAATCGCCATTTTGAAGAACTGCTAGCGAAAAAACATCAGATTGGTGATCATTTAGAGACATTTTAACTAAAATAAAACATTTAAAATAAAGATATGATCTGTTTTTCAATTTACTTGTTAAATTAAATTCTAATTTTAATGATTTTTCCGTTTTTTTTATTAATACAAAATTTATATCAGTTAAGTTTATTGAAACAGATTCATTTCGAATCGAACAATTGATTTCTGTGATAACCGCCATCTTACAATCTTCTACTTTCAGACATTCTAATGCACATTTAAAAACGTTTTTTTCAACTTTTTCATTCGTATTTATTGCACTAATTTTTTTAAAATAGCCATCTAACTGTCTACAATTAGAAACCATTATTTTTATTAAAAAATATAGTAAAAACGATCCAAATATTTTTTCCATTTTACTCATTAACTCTTTGACTTTAAATTTTTCTTTTATAAATTTGATTTTAATCTAAATGTCTGAAAGAAAATTAGAAAATAAATTTTAAATATTTTTATTTTTAAAAGACTTATGAAATGAGTAGGCAAAAATTTAAAACGCGATTTTATAAAGGAAGGACAAATTGAGAGAAATAATTTGTGAAATTTCATACAAATCTTAAAATACAAAAAGTAAAAATTTTTTAAATTTTTTCTAATAGTCAAAATTTATTCTGCAGATGAAACAATGTGATACAACTGTTGTTCACCTACTGCGGAAGTCTGAAAATATTGTCAAATAAATGCGTCTAATTTTAAAGTTTAATTCTTTAAAAAATATCTGAAATGAATTGAGTTTAATTTTCAAACTTTTAAATAAAAAACAATTTTTGGAATTCACACAGATTTTTTGGATTGAATATTTTCAGGTTTAAAGGTTTTTTATAAAATAATTGAAAAAATCGACATATTGAAGTTTCAGATCAAATTTTAAGATCAAAACGACCATTTAAAATTTTAAAACTTAATTAATCTAATGATTTTAATAATTTTTAAGAAATAAATACGAAACATTACTAGACATGTTATGTCTAATAATGGTTCATTATCAAATAAACATCAAAATGATTGATCTCTAATTTATTTGACAAAAACAGTCAATAATTTAAATAATTCAGGTTAAGTTAATTCACAAATTCAAATTTATAACTTTTAAATCCATTCATTCAAACTGAAATAATTTTATTTTTCTACTTTAATAAATTTTAAACTTTAAAACAGTTAATTTTTTTGTCTTTAAAAGTAAGTTTTCATTAAAATCAATTAAAATATTTAAACCTAATAAAGTTCAATAAAAAGGGACATATTAATATTTTAAATAAAAAAATAAACTTAAAATGACATGTCAAGTGATTGCTTATGAAAAAAATTATTTTTTCTCTTTTATTAAAAAAAATAATACAATTTATATTTTGATCTATTGATCTTGATCTCAAACTTCAATTTGCCAAAAAATCATTAAAAAAATGTGCTACCCTGAATAATCACTAATTCATCAGCCTTACATCTGATGCACAAAGATAAGTAAGAATTATACTTGTTACGTTTCTCACAAGTTAGACGTTTCGAAATGCTGACATATACATTACGCATTAAGCTCACTTTTTGATCTAATTATAAGCTAGTGTTCTTGACACGACCATATAGGTATAAACAAGAATTCCATTTTTAGAACTTTAGAACGTTCAATAACTTAAATAATACTTTTAAAGGATTGAACATTGTTTATTATAAATCGGTTCCAACTGGTAGCAGCGATAAAAAGATGATATGTTTTATGGTACCTATTTCAAAAGACTAACCTGTCAGAATCTCATTTGAGAATCTGAGGAGATCTAATGAGATAATTTTCTCATGAGATCTAATAAAAATAACCAGTTCTCAATCAGAAATTGTTTTGTAAATATGAGAATCTCATATAAATATTTTCAAGAGAATCAAATGAGAATCTCAGTGAGAAACTAATGAGAATTTAATATATTTCAACTCGTAAATTAATGGGTTTAGAACTCATGAGAAAAAATGAGAATTGAACATATTTAAAACAGAAACTAATTATTTTAGAAAAATGATCATATTAGAAATTAAGTTTTTAATTATTATTAATATCAAGATAAAAAGTTTTCATTTAAAAAAAATATTAAATCCCTTAACAACTTGAGCATTTTATTTAAATTTTTTACATAAAATAATATTTTTTATTTTAAATTGTTTTAACAACCATATTAAAATCAATTAAGTTGAATACATAAGATAATATTATAAAGATTTATTAGATTCAATCGTGCTCAAAATCATAAACAAGTTTAGTCAAATAAATAAAGTTTTGATCATCTATACAAATGAATTTATACTTGATTTGTGAACGATTTATAACAACAAATTCTTTTTTAAAATTTTTTACATTGATAATATCGTAAAAATGTGAAAAGTACTTTTCAACAAATTCATAAAATAAACCACATGATTTTGGTAAAACAGAATTAAATGGAACAAAATTTACTGATTTTAAATTTTAAATATACAATATCAAAACAATTAATCCTTTTTTTTTAAAGTTCAATTTACTGATTAAAAATATAACACATTATTACAAATTGTTTCAAAAATTAAATCTTTTTAAAAGGGATTTTATATAAATACATTTTTGTTTTAAATTGAGTATATTAAGATATACTAAGATATTAATTTTTTAATCATTTTTGAGGGTAATTCGAGATCAAAAAGAAATGCACTTGACATTGGAAAAATGGAGTTATTACGAGGTAAATTTAAAGAAAAATTTTAATTAGGTCATTTTTAAATTTTTATTTTGTCTAGATGCGTTTTTTAACAAAATACCCACAAAATACCAACAAAATACCAACAAAATACAAAATTCCGGGGAGCAACCAAGATGAAACTTATAAATGGATAAAATCAAGAGTAAAACGAAAATGTCAGGACACAAAGATGAACAATTAAAAAAATCTTACATTTTTTGGTTCAATTTATTTTCTAAATCAATTTCTTTTTACTTGAACTTTTTTTTTCAATAAAATTTATAAACAAATTTGTCTTTATTTACATTTTATAAATTCATGAAAATAAAATAAACCAAATATATTGAAATCTCAGTTCAAACTTAACAGTATCTCATCAAAATCTCAATTTATATCATGTTTTCTCAAAGAGTTCTCATTAGTTCTCTTCTATAAAAAATATTTAAGGGGCTGCCTTGAAAAACTTAGTATACAAGATCTGGTACACTTAATAAAGACACAAAATGGGACTTTTGAGAAGAATTCTAGAAATTAGATTACGACAGCGAATTGGTAAGCTGTACAGAAGCCGAACAAATGGAATGGCTTCAAAATGTTCAAAATTCAGGAAAACCTTAGAAGTTGCTTATTGAGCTACTTTTTAAAAGAGCTGAGCCAGTATCAAAAAGATGAAAATAGAAGAAGATAGTTTTAGGAATAAAAATCAATCAAAACAAAGTGATGAAGTAGCAAAAAGCTCCCTTCAAGATATAGCCACTTCATCGAAAACTTTAATACATGAGGATGCACTACAAGAAAAGGTAGGGTTAAGGGAAACACGAATCATAAATTTTTAAGTCGACTATATACCAAAACTAAATGGAAACGATAGAGATAGAGTAAATGAAAAGATATACCTAGAATAAACTAAGGCTAGGACCCAAGGAATTATAAGAAGTAAGCTAATAGATTGCGGTACAAATCTCCTAAGAGGAAACACTTTCAAATGCTCAGAAACATGCAAAAAGGAGAAGAATCAGTTACGTGGTAAAAATTTAAAAATCAATTATTAACAACCCTGAAACCAGCTGATGATCAGAAAGGGCTAAGATCTGAATTAAAAAGTATTAAATTAACGCCAAATTTTTAGTACAACATAATGAAATTCCAGACAATTGCAAACAAAATAGATAAGATACAGTCAAAACTCTTTAATCCGATCCTTTTTATTTCGGAAATCTCGCTTATCGTATCAAATTTAGTGAAAATAAAGCTGTTTCCTGTATTTTACATTGATATTTGATTCTATATCTCGAACTTTTTTACCTCTCTAATCCGAACCAAATTTTGATCTTTTGTAAAGATATTTCTGCATGAAATGTCAATCTTTACAGATAAATTATGTGTTCATTTTTTAATTACCCAACTTTTGAACTTTAATATTCAATATTACACTGTTTATTATTTATTTTTAAAATTATCGATGATATTCTATTAAGAATGATATTCCATTAAAGATTATGAATTACATTTTGGCTATGTTTGTTTAACAAATAGCAAAATTAATTTCAGAATTTATTGTTTAAAAGTCCCAAAAAAAAGTCCAAGTCATTAAAACTTGTGACTTATTATCTACTCTGATTTATATACTATTTTCCTTTTTTCAATGATACTTTAAGCAAAAATAACCCAAAAAGGAAGCGGTTTAATTAGAAAAAATAATATGAGATAAAATTCAAAAAAATAATTGAAATATCTTTGATGCATAATTTGTTTTTATCGAAATTTCGGAAAGAAAATTTTAAAAGTATTACTGAACAGATATTCTTGAATATTTAAGAAAAAAAAAACTTTTTAAGAGAAAGGAACCTAACCGGTTTTACATTGAAATTGTGCCCTCTTTTGTAAGTTACAAAATCAGAAAAAATGCAACAAAAATGGTATCATTTAAGAGCTTATTTTTTCATTTTTGATTTAATAATTTTTTTAAGAAAAATTTACTTCCATTTTAATCAAATTGGAACAAAAAATTTTTTCAAATCTAACATAACTTTTATTACTTTATGACTTTTAGATTTTGAGGGAAAATCTCTATCATTTGAATTGATTTTTTGAAAAATAGTGCTAAATACTCGATCTTATATGAATTTTTTTTGGCTTATGGAGGAGCTGCGGCCTAGTTAACCGCCAGAACGTCTTTTTTCATTAACTGGCTATCAGGTGTGGGATCGTAGGAATATTTTTCACCTGAAAGAGTCGTAAGTTGACAATTTATTTTTTTATCTGATCATTTGAGTATTTTGGATTGTAATACCAGGTCAAATAGATTAGAAATATGCTATTTCTAAAGCTCCTTTAAATTAAAAAAAAAAAAAACAAAAAAATTATTTACTTCAATTGTTGTACATTTTCATATACTTATCGAGAATTAGGCATTCTATTAAATAGCTATTTGTCTATTGGAGGGCCGTCTGTCTTTGGACCGTCCGTATAGAAGACTGTCCGTCTAGACGGTCTTAACCGTCTTTCTAGCGAAAAAAGACCGGTCCTTCAGACGGACAACCGGTCACCAACACTATAAGCTAGAATTGACAAATAAATTTCACAAATTTTTGTAAATGATTTTAAAATTCAAAATTTCTTATAAGAATTGAAAAAGGCTTTTATTAGAAAAAATTTGCAAAATTTTAACTACGTAAAAAGTAAATTTTTTGTTAAATAAGCAAGCAAACATCTATTTGCTGTTTTAATAATCAAATATTTTTAAATATTAATGATCTTTTTCTCAGATAATATCGACCGGTTTCTACTGGATAATGTTTTGGATAATTTCATAGAATTTTTACGATCTGTAAAATAAAGCTTACTTCTAATGGTTCAATGAAACAAAAAATTTTAAGCACTAATTTATTTATTACTAAGCTTAAAAAAATTAAATAAATATCAAAAAAGCTTTATGAGAAAAAAATTTTGAAAAATTTTATTTACTTTAAAAGTAAATTTTTTATTAAATAAGCAAACAATCAATTATTGACAAAATAAATTTTTTGATCAATTGTCAATTTGCTCTTTTATTTGTATTTCTGTACCAAGCTTTAACTGGGGGTGTAGTTTTTACATGAGTAAAAAAAAACGAGTCAATTAAAAAATATCCCATTATTTTTTAAATTCTTTTTTTTATCAACTCAATTTTTTAAATTCAATTATTGGTTTCATAAAAAAGGTTATTTTCACATTTGTGTTTTTAAAAAAAGAATAATGTTCAATTGAAGTTTTTATTAAAAAGAATAGGGTTTAAGCAAAATTTGCTAAAAAAAATTAATTAATTAATTGAATATTTTTTCTTTTTCAATAATATTTTTTGTCAAAATTATGGATTAATTTGCCGAGAATATGATATATATCTTTGTTTGATGAATAAACCTTTTTAGATATCTTGGATAAGTCAATATTTAAAAAGGAATAATATTTGAATCTATTTTTTAGGAAAAGTAAAATTTTTTTTCAATTTTCAGTTTGCCCAATTTGCTAAAAATTTTCAAATGCGCAATTTCATTACATTGCAATTGACACAGTTTTTTTACTTTTAAACTTTTCAAATTTCAATTTAAAAATTGCAAATATGCAATGCAATATAATTGCGCATTTGAAATTTTTGAGAAAAAAAAGCAAATTTGTTAGTCTGGAGAATTTGGCCTGAATACCCTCTATTAACTTCAGAGGAGATAAAGAAAAGATAAAGAGCAAAATCGTAATGAATAAACGTTTATTATTAATTTAAGGTAAATAGGAAAAATACAAAGTTAAAAAGCTCTCCTTTTTAGAATTACAACTTCTATTTATATTCAGTAGTTGTAACTTAAAAATGTCATTAATCATAAAGAATCTAAATAAAGATAAGTTGTGAATTAAATTGGTTAAAAAGGTTTATAACATATGATAAATGATTTATAAAAATATAAAGATAAATTCTAGATAAGTTGTGAAAATTGATAAGTGAAAATCGCGATAAGTGAAAAGCATTCGAAAACGAAATGGTAGAAAATAAAGGAAAGGAGTCTATTTTCCAGCCTAATTCCTACCTGCAAAACCAAGTTCGCAATACCACCACGACCCCTAGCCCTCCTAAAAGACCTATCCGTACGCGAAAACCACCTGACCGATATGGTCATTAATAAAATTGTAAAAAAAAGGTGCTAATCAAAATTTAAGTTGTCTTAGTGTTATTATTTTTTTTGCTTGCTGCAGTTCTATGCAATGTAATCTTTTTTGTCTAAAACACGAGTTTTTTTGTTTTTGTTACTTAGTGTTATAACCAAAATTTTTAATGTTTATTTGAAAAATATAATAATTTTTTTTTCTTTCTTTTTCATTTTTTAACGGCCGAGCGGTTCTCAATTTTTTTGATGAAAAATTGGCAATAGTACAAAGTACCAATGGAACCCCGAATCGATTATGTGGTCGACAACAGAATCGAGAAAACAGACCTAAAAGAGTTTCTACTGAAAAAAGGGGGCACGAGCGTGGTGGAATTAGGCGATTACGAGTGGTCAAATCTTAAACAGAAAAAGGAGAAGCCACGCTTTTCATTTATTTTTTGTATTTTTTTTGTTGTGGTTTTGTTTTTGAGTATTGGGTTAGGGTCTTTGAAAAAGGGTAAATCTCTCAGACACCAGGAGATGTCTTTTATGGAGGAGGAAGACATGTTATACCCCAAGTGTTCTAGCCCCTAGCTCCGACCCAGCCACTATATATATTTTGTTTTATTGATTAAAGACGAAGTTTTTATGTTTTAAGATTGAATTTTTGAATAAAAGAGTTGAAGCCAACGCTCTTTTGATTTATATTTTTATTTAATGGCGGCCACGCTATTAAACATCATGGTTGAAGATGCTTAAAGAATAATATGTAATTTTCTTTTATATTTTTTTAGTAAAACAAAAATTAGGGAAGTTCCCATATTTTTTTTGCAAAAGATTATTTTAAAAATAACAAAAAACTTTATGCAATTAAAAATGATTTAAAAAATGAAACAATAAATCTTTTGTATAAAAAAATATAAAATTAAAAAAAATTTTATTTTTATACTTTTCGAATCATTTTTAATTGCATAAAGTTTTTTGTTATTTTAAAAATCATCTTATGTTACAGGGAAAATGAAGGAACATTGCAAAAATGATGGCCTTTTGATATCAGACTGTCTTCTTTAGAAATAGTAAATATCAAAAAAAGAATAGTTCCTAAGACCGACCCTTGTGGGACTACATTGTTTACTTACAACCATTTAGACATCAATCAAACAAAAACAACTCTTTATTATCTTTTAGAAAGAAATTCCATCATCCAGTCAATTATTTATCTATTAAAAACAATTAGCTTTGAGTCTAATAATAAACAATCTGTATAAGACTCTGTCAAATATCTGTACTAAATTTGTGAAGATTAATTGAAAAGATAACCTTTAGTAAGTCCTTACGTGACAAAATATGAAGTTTAGCTATTAATGCCGTTACTAAATAGTCAAACAATTTATTCTAATTAAATCAAATAAACAATAAATATTTTAGCTAAAATAAACGAGGCAAAATATAGAACAAAAAATAAAGGCTTTACTCCAGACAAAGTCTAATCCGAACACCAAAAACCAAAGTGAGTATTATCTTCTAAAAAATATCAACTGTTTGAAAAAAGTGGTGTGACTTGGTTGATAAGTAAGGTAAAGACGATAACAAAAAAATTATTGTTATCCCTTATGAAGAGATTCCTGATGAAATTCATACTGTTCATTTAAGGATCGGTCACGGTTGAGTCAACGAAATGGTTTAAGCCTGCTATAATAAGGATGAAAACATCAACCAAAAGTTCATTTCAATTTACAACAAATTATGCCATGGTTGCAAAATGAAGCGATTTAAAGCTAGTTCTAAAAAAGTTGTTGAAAAACCTATCGTTTCCGATTTCTTTATGCACTGTAGTCTACTTGATATGGTTGACTTCCAATCTATGCCCGATGGTGTTTATAAATGGTCCATGCACTATCAAGACCATCACAACAAATTTTCCCATTTAAACCCGTTAACTTCAAAATGTGCACGTGAAGTAACTTTAAGATTAATTGAAATTTTTGCTTTTTTCGGGCCATACATTACATTACCATACATTTTGCAGCAGAGAATTTGTTGCGTAATTGATTGAGTAATTAAAAAAAATATGGACTTGTAATGATAATTGTCCACGGCAAGCCCCGCCATCAACAATCTCTGGGGTCAGGAGAAATGCCGATATTAAAGAAATTTTGAGATTGCGGATAACAGATAACAATTAAAGAATCGGGCATTGGTTTCAAAATTTTTGCAAATACGAAAAATGTTTTTACCTGTATGTATTGGCTTTATATACCTTTTTTTTACAGTTAGAAATGATGTCTGAGATCGAACTCTAATTAATTTGATCTGGATCAAGTCAAGCTAATGAATTAGAGGTAGAGTCTGAATTTGAGTCGGTACATACGTAAAATTAAATAAAATTTGGAGAATTGTAATTAATGCAATTAAAATTGCCCAAATAAAGTCGACTTGCAATCAAAATTTAAAGCAAACAAATGAAGAAATGGCTCGACAGCATGTTCACAAGTTGGGGGAGGTTAAAGTTGGAGATACAGCCTAGGTTCCCGTATCAGACGTCGATAAGGGTCATGATGGTTTATTAAATATACTTTAATAGCGTGCGCTATTAAATTAATTAAAGAGAGAGAGAGGGAGAGAAAAAAAAACAAGTTTTCTTCTCTACTTCTTTATTATATCAAAATAAAATAAAACAAAATATATATAAAGAAATCCAGCAAGGCCCCAGA
>QEOQ01000133.1:0-10529 GCA_010279815.1 Brachionus plicatilis | reverse complement strand
CTGCGAGTACGGCTCGCTTCTAGACTCTGGCCTAGGCTCGACTTGGCCAATTCTCTGGTCCATACTTTTCGACTTGTAATTCATTTGTTGCAGCAGCTTAACAAAAGGCTTGTCGTCGCCTCTATTGAACACAACGCTTTCTCTGGACGTGGGAGTGGTGCTCGAGATTGGCTGGCTGTATATTTGAGCTGGAGTATCGGTGCCGCCAATGGTCGATCTGTGGTGCCGAAAGCTGTTGTTCTTGCTCAACTGACTGCTTATGCTCATTTGGGACATGTTTGCCAGCCGGTGCTCCACCGACAGAGTTTTTGAACTGAACGGGGTTTGTCCCAGCGCCGGATTGTGGTGCTCGTTTTCTGACGACACCGACAATGGCCTGTTGAAGTTGTTGCTGGATCTGAGACGGGCTCTGGACCGGCTGGTCGATGAAGTCGACCTGGCCCACTCGTGAACCCTATTTGCTTCAGTGTCACTGTCGCTAGTGTCCGTGGACATCTTTGTCTGCTTGAATCTGGCCAGCTCTTCCAAATTGCCGGCCGCCATTTCTCTGTCCACTTCGCCCTCCTCTTCTGGTATGGTCAGCTTGGAAATTAAGTTGTCGCTCTGGCTCATTGATGGTCCACGACGAGCGTCGTGTGACCGAATGGTTCAGCTGAATGGGAACGCGAATGCTCGGATTTGTTTCGTCCAAGTTCAACTGATCCTGGTCTTCCAAAATGTTGGACAATCGCAGGGGCGGAGAAGTGTTCAGGTCAACTGCCTCGTCCATTTGCTGCTCGTCTTCAATTATTAACTTGTACGTAGCAGCATTTACAGTCCCGATGTTTGTCGACTCTTCCACCGTTCCGGAGTTATCACCTTCAAAATCGGGCACCTTTGTTAAGTTGCAAGTTAAAATTGTACCTGATTTTCTCTGTGACAGCGCGGACCTGATGCATTCCAGATAGTCCTTTATGTCTGCCAGTTTAAAGGCTACGTCTAACCCGAGTAAACAGTCGTTTACCAATTCATCCACTACAATTATTTCCACCTCACTCTCAAAACTTATCAATTTCACGGAACATTTTCCCTTTCCAATTACTTTGACAGGGCCACCCACACAGGTCTCCAAAGTTTCATCCAACGGTTCCAAGGCTGCATCAGGTGTCTTACAATGATCCCAGATTCGCTTCGCTACTATTGTACTAACCGTCCCGGTGTCTAGTAGGAAACTCACTGGTTTGCTGTTCATTTCCAAAGTTCCCACGATACTTTTGTCAAACATTATCTGGTTGATAACTTGATTGGACAGGCTCTGCTCTGCTCTATTCTTATTACCCAGCATTGAAAGTTTCATTTGGTTTTTTCTTAAATAGCAGACAGCTATCAGATGACCTGGTTTACCACAGTGCAGGCATAATTTTCCATTTCCTTATGAGATTGGTTGTTCAAATTGCTCTCGCATTTTCGGACTAGATTCATTCATCTGATTCTTCCTTAGGTAACAGTCCGCTCCCCAATGACCCTTTTTGCTGCAGAACAGACATACTTTTTCACCATCCGGAGTGTTATGTAGGTCAATTTGGTCTGACCATTTAACATGCTTGTGGGTTCCTTGGTTAGCATTTTCCTGGTCTCCCATTTTTTCAGAGATGATCGGATTAGGTTGTTTTCTGTTCAAAATTTGTAGCCTGGCATATGTTTGAACCACTAAGTCATATGCATCAGAGCAAGTTTGTGGATTCGAAACGTCAACTCGCCAAAATACTGCTTTTTCACTCAAACCAGTGATAAATCTTTCCTTCACCAAATAATCGTAGCGGCTCTGATCGAAATCACCCGTATAGACGAAAGCATTTCGTGCCAAAATCCACAGGTTGGTATAGAAATCTCGAAAATCCTCACCAGGGAGCTGTTTCCGATTGTAGAATTCGGCTACCACATCTGTTTGGGAGGCCGGTTGCTGTCCAAACATTTTGACCATCTGTTTTTCCAATTCAAACATATCCACAGGTCCCTTAGGAACTCTGAATTCGAACCTACTCAGGCAATTGTCGTCCAAAAAGGTTGCAACACAATTCCGCAGATCAGCATCTACTATCTTGTTGTTTTCAACAAATAATTTGAAACGATTCCACCACGTGCGAATATCCTGCTTCAGGGTAAAAATTGTCGGCTTAAAAGACCATTCTCTAGACGGCGCCGACTCCTTTGTTGTTTGGACTGCAATAGTTCGTTGTTCTTCGCCATTCTGGATATCTCCTTTAGCACTTTCTCCTGAATTTCTGTATGTGTCAAACAGCCCGGCATTTTTAAGAGGGTTAATTGGCGTGTTACAACTTGCATCTCGCCTTCTATATTTTGGGAAAACCACATCGTCTTCTAATGAGTCATTAAACAAAGGCTCTCGCCACGACTCCCCGAATGCATTGTGCGTTTTGATCGGCTCTAACAAAGATTTTAACCAATGATGTTCCTGCTCAGAACTGCTGTACAAATTTCGGTTTGTATTAGGAAAAGAACGTCCCCGACTATTCCCACTGCAACCTATTTGATCGTCGTTCCGCCATTTGTTTGTTGGTTCGGATTTGATCGCTGACTTTTCCAAATAATCTTGGCGAACTTTTTCCGGAGTCCCGTTGAACCACTCATTTGTGTTGGCGAATTGAAAACCAGCATTTGAATTTTTATTCTGACCAGTCCAGAGGTTCATAATGACTTTAAAAGCACTAGCTACAACAATCATAGTTAAAGCTAGTACAGCTATGCTAAAACACAGCTGTACGAACCAAAACACGTGTTCATTCAACATCGTGTACTTTTCTTTTCTTTTTTTTTAAGCTTAACCGCTGTCACCAATTTAATAGCGTGCGCTATTAAATTAATTAAAGAGAGAGAGAGGGAGAGAAAAAAAAAACAAGTTTTCTTCTCTACTTCTTTATTATATCAAATTAAAATAAAACAAAATATATATAAAGAAATCCAGCAAGGCCCCAGAAGGCCGTGGTCTACTGGAGGGGGTGTTACAATACTAGCTTAAATTACCCAAATCAATTCAAGAAATATGATTTATCAGTTGGCCACTTAATTTGGCATCATAGTCAGTCAATTTTCCTTGACCACCACTAATTGACATTTCATTAGTTTTAATTTCTAGTTCAACTTGTCAATTTTGAACTAAATCAAAAGCGTTACGGGAAAATTAGTCCGAAAATACGATAATAAGAATATTTAATAAATATAATATGATAATAAGAATTAATGAATATTTTTTTCAAGATTTACTATTGGATCAGTTTATTTTGATATTTACGTTTTATCAAAATTTACTATTACATATATATTTCTTGTTGATATTTCATATTGATGATTACCTTCATCTTTTTGATGATCTAGCAAGTAGAATGAAGCAAAAACGAATGTTTAATGGAAAAGTTAGCAGTGTGATTTTTTTGTGATAATTCTATATACGAATAAACATAAATCGAACTAATAAAATCTGATCAAAACAACTGAGGGTGTCAAACAAGGGGTATTTTTTCTGCTTACTTATATAACTATTTAACAAACGACCTTTTCGATGAATGTACTGATCTAAAACTTGGTGCATCCATTAATGGAGTGAATTTATCTATTATTGGTTATTGCGATGATATTGATAATACAGCCAACGACATTTGGACATTGTCAACTCCTCTTGGACAAATGTTCAAAATTTTCTCAAATTTTAATCCAAGTAAATCTGCCGTGATTTTCTTTTAAAAAGGCAAATATTTGAATATGAGTGCGAATAGCTTTCAAAGATTTTTTCTTAATGGCTATGAGATACCACAAACTCAAAATGTTGATTTTTAGCTACCATCTATAATTGGTCTATATTACCGAAAATAGACTAAGAGAATTAGACACAAGACAAAATTATTTAATTAAAAGAGCCCTAGGAATTAAGAAATTTGCAAGGATTAGATCTTTGTTGGAAACTTTGAACTTGGAGATGGTAGAAGAACTATACATAAAACATTAGATATTCTTCTTGAAGCGGTTAAAGAAAAGCTCGATGTGCTGGGATATCTTGACATTCCTACGTGGTAACTATAAAGATTTTGATCACCTTAAAGCACCTCAAAGCACCTCGTTTTGTAAACAACTTAATAGTGCTGAGAAAAAGACTCATTTCGATGTTACCCATTATAGTTCCAAGACTTCAATCGAATTAATTAATCATCTTTTTATGGATACAAATCGTGGTCTAGTTAATTCAGTAAAATTTGTTGTCTCCAGAATGAAATTAAATATGGAATTAAATTTTGACTATCCAAATCTTTATTATTTACTAAATGACCTCCTAAAGATAGACTTTTTTACATAATTGTATTTATTTCATATAATATTAAATTTTATATTTTATTTTACTCTCTACTTTCTATTTTAAAGAATTATTATTCAGCCCATGGGGCTTTAAATTTATTAGAATAAATAAATAAATAAAAAATAAAACAGAATTATTTTTTTTTTAAGAAATAATAAACTATTTTAAAAAGAAAAGATATTACTAAATTAAATTTTTTTATAGTTAAATAAGTTTTTAATAATTATTTTAAAATACTCAGTACATTTAGTAGTATTACTGATTTTTTAGAATTAAAATTTCAAAATTATTTTCAGAAGAACAAGGTTTTACCCATTGCTTCGCTGCTGGAATATTAAAAATTAAAAAAAAAACGGGAATTTAATTTAATTATTTGGATACCTGAAAACCGCACATAACCCCCAAAATCAAAAAATGCACATGGGGGTGTAACTTGGATATAGGACGGACGGTCTACAAAGCTAAATTTTTTTCTCTCTAATTTTGATTTTGGTATCAATATAAAAGTTTAATTTACTTGTATCTTATTGTTCTTTATATGTTTATTTAGTCTTACTTTTGTTAAGAAAAAGGCATTAAAATCTTATAAGTGTCTGAAGAACCTTTGCTCTTAGCCTTTCTTTTAAATTGGTAATAAAGTTTAACCAAAAAATTTTTCTGATCACCAAAAAAATTTATTTTTATTTTTTCATAAATTAGAGGCTTTTTTGATCACGAAATATGTGATCATTGATCACTGATCACATTCTGGACATGATACCTATGATCACATTTTTTGGTGAAAACTTGATCACATTCTTGAAATTACCCAAATTTTTTAGCTTAATGAATTTTAGTGTGAAAATTTATTTGAGAAATGTTTCATAAAATTTTTATTTAACTAACCAAAAGTGTCCCAATATTTTAAAAATTTTGTTTTGGTCTGAAAAATATAAAATTAGATGAATAATTTTTAAAGACTTGACATAATCATTCCATAATCTCAAAGAAAATTATTTCAATGTAAAAAAAAGTTGCCATATTTAATTCTCTTCTTTATTTTCAAATAATTTGTCAATTTTGCCAACTGCTAAAGTTGTTATTTTATTTTTTATCTGTGACGAGCTAAATCTTTCAAATAAAGGGCAAATTGAAGTTTCAGATCAAATTTTAAGATCAAAACGACCATTTAAAATTTTAAAACTTAATTAATCTAATGATTTTAATGATTTTTAAGAAATAAATACGAAACATTACTAGACATGTTATGTCTAATAATGGTTCATTATCAAATAAACATCAAAATGATTGATCTCTAATTTATTTGACAAAAACAGTCAATAATTTAAATAATTCAGGTTAAGTTAATTCACAAATTCAAATTTATAACTTTTAAATCCATTCATTCAAACTGAAATAATTTTATTTTTCTACTTTAATAAATTTTAAACTTTAAAACAGTTAATTTTTTTGTCTTTAAAAGTAAGTTTTCATTAAAATCAATTAAAATATTTAAACCTAATAAAGTTCAATAAAAAGGGACATTTTAAAATTTTAAATATGAAAATAAACTTGAAATGACATGTCAAGTGATTGCTTATGAAAAAAATTATTTTTTCTCTTTTATTAAAAAAATATTACAATTTATATTTTGATCTTTTGATCTTGATCTCAAACTTCAATTTACCCATTTAAAGTCATAATTTGGATACCTAGCTTTCTTGAAAAATAGAAGACAACGAGTTTTTCAAGGTGAAATTTTGTCGAATTGTGTTGAGATTTTTAGCAGTGTACCACATGCTCAGACTTGTGCGTAAGTCAGTAAGTCAAAGTCAAAGTCAGGTCAGGGACTTGACTTAAGATTATTTCTTTTAAAGTTAAGTCATTTGACTTGACTTGACTTAGAATGACTTGAATTTTTTTTGGGAAAGTCAATAAAAAACGGGTAACAAGCATCCAATCCTAATTATGATTCTTTAAATTTTAATGTTGTAAATATTAGAAAATTATTTAGAAGATTTTTTTATCAAATTCCTTCGAAAACACAAATTAAATTTTTTGAAATTCAAGTCATTCTAAGTCAAGTCAAGTCAAATGACTTAACTTAAAAAAAATTTTTCTTAAGTTAAGTCAAATCTTTGACTTCACCAAAAAATGATTTAAAAATGACTTTAATTTTTGACTTACGCACAAGTCTGCACATGCTTAAGTGATTGGTCCACTATTGTTCGTCTTGGAGATCAATAATCTACCAAAGGGAAAAGAGAATGCTGTTGAAATGTCTCTAAGATTCTTCAATAGTTCAAGTCTTCAATACAAGTCGAATTGTTTCTACAGGGATTAAGAAAAGTGTTAAGGGCGAGTATTTATTGCTGCTCACCCAGCAGTCGATGCCTGCTTTAAATCTTTTGTCATTTGGGGCTTCAACTAATTGGTTTGGCAGCGACTTCTATATTTTAGCGGTTCTGTTGAAAAAAAAGTTATCTCTTTGTTGGAGCCTCGAAATTTCTTTGTGATATATTAAGCAGTGTAAAAACTTAGGATTTATAATTAAAAGATTTAACTTTAGTAAACCGATTTATTGTGTTGTCACAAATTATTTTAATATAAAAGTTTAAATAGTGGTTAAATTATAGCGTGATACTAGTAGAAAAGGAAAGTAGGATTTGCTAGGCATAACAGCAGTGACCTCTTCCTTGGTCTTTTGTGACATTAAATTGTTGCTTTTTTTTGCTTGTGTTGACATCTTTTACCTATGAAATCATCATAGCATTCACAAACAAAATTTGTCAATTCTTAATGTAAATAATTCTGTAATCTTATCGATATTAATTTTGTTCGTTTCAAAAATGTCGTCAAAGATAATGATGTGGTATTTATTGATTTTGTGGTTGTTAATGCTGGATCCATAATTTACAGCTTTTTATTATTTTAATTTCAGTTTTTACTAAAAAAAAAACAATTTTGGGTCTATTTTCCGATAAAGTGATCTATTTGCCGAACATTTATAAAATTATTTTTGTCCCTTTGTTATTTTTTGTAAAAATTTTTCATTTGCAATATTAATTACTATTTCATTTTGAAATTATTCGTTAAAATTAAAAAGCTATCGATTTCTAAAAATTTATAATTTGAATTTGAATATGGCAAACAGACAGAAACTAAAAACGATTGATCAAGAGAAATTACAGATTTAATCATTAAATAAATCGTATTTAATATTTTTTTAGATTGTAATTAATTTTTTTTGATTATTCAAATCTTTACATGAAAACTTTAAGGACTTTTTTAAAATCAACAAAAAAAATAAGAGCAGAAAAAAAAACATGTATTCAAAAAATCAAAGTATTGAATAAAATTCTAAAATTTGAATTTCAAAATATTGATTAATATTTTTTTTTTTTCTGATTAAAATAAAAATAATATTTTTACTGGTTAAAGATTTAAAAAATTATACTTAATAAAGTTTTGACATTTTATACTTAAATATTGATAAAAAGACAGATTTCTTTAAAATTTTAATTTGATCATAAACTTCCATTGCCGAATATAAAATGTTGAATTTTTAAATAAATTTAATTTGAAGATGTTTTGAGAAACTTGATTTTGATGATATATTAAATTGAAGATCCCATCGGATTTTCTTTTGTTTAATTTTATTGCATTAAAAAATGTATTTCTGTAAAATAGCTTTTAGTCTATTTAAATTAATAAAAGTTCTTCATCAACAATCTTTTTTATTAATTTTAATTCACCATCTATTCTTAAATAGTTATTTGGTATGTTTCGATAGATCAATGAGAGTCCATCTGTATTTTTACAAATATCAATAGCTTTATTTCTTATTATAGGCCACGAATTTTCATCGATATTATTCATTTCAATTTGGCAAACATATTTTTCTTTAAATCGTTTTAAGCAATCCTCCAGATCAGAATACCAATTTTTTTCAACTTCTTTATCAGTAATTCTTTCTACTTTTTCAATTTCAATCTTTTCTTCATCAATTGATTTAATTTTAGCATCACATTTGTTCAATTCAATTTCAAAATTTTCGAAAAGATCTTTATTTAAATTGAGCAAATAGAACGGATACTTAAAGGTGTCTCTAATCTCATAAATGGCTGGTACAATGTCCGTTTGTAAAGGTGTATTTGAAGTGAATAATGATGGAATTAGTTCAAAACCTTTATAAGAAATTTTTCCAATTTTCATCAATGCTTCGGCCGCTATTTAGTTTAAAAAAAAATTAAAATAAAAAAAGCATTATTAAATTTTGATATTTTATTACATTCTTCAGATTTGTACTCTACAATTATATCACGTTCACTTTGATTCCTCTCATTACTCTCAATTAATTTAACAATTTCAAATTCACCACCACCTACAAAACGAGGATTCTCGAGAATAAGCACCATTACTTCAAGTGATATACCCATCTTGACATTTTTAAAAAGGATCTTACACTTGTCATTATCTAAATGCAAAAAGTTAAAAAAAAAGAGTGTTGTCCAATTAAGTTATTTTACCCATTTTAGTTTGACAAGAATTTATAAAAATTCAATTTAGACTCTGAATTTTAATTTAAATAATTTATGAAAAATTTTAATTATTTCTAGAAATGATTTTCTAAATTTTACTAAAAATATAATTTTAAACATTAAATCTTTAAAAAAAATCTTGTCGAATATTATTTGTTATTATCTTTGTCTTGTACCTCTTTTATGATTAAAAAACTCAAAATTGATCAGTACAATAAATTGATCACCTAATATGTGACCAGTAAAAGTTTTTTTTTTATTTTAACCAGTTCACATAAATAAAGATATTAGTCACGAAAATTTTTAATTTGTCACATAAATTTGAAATAAGTTATTTGAATTTTAATGTAATTAAAATAAAACAAACATACAAAACCAATAGCTTATCCAGAGTGCGGTGGATTAATGAAAAATGAGCCTCATGTCAAGTAACACAAATATGCATAAGTAGTGGTTTTAATTTTTTTATTGAAATTGAGTATTTAAAATAAATTTTACAAAATGGTCACAAAATAATAAAATCATAAAAAAAAATTTAATTTTTGAAAAATTCTTAATTACTGGTTACATTTTAAGTGACCAGTCAACAAAAAAATAGCTTGTCACAAAATCTACATAAAGCCACTAGCCACATAACCTGCATTTTGGGCAAATTTAAGTTCATGATCAAATGTAAATTTAAAATCAAAATTTTTAGTTTTTGAGTTATATAAAAAGGTATTATTAATCAATTTTTTAATAAAAAAGACTAAACTTTATAAAACATGAATTGTTTAATCTTTAATTAGATAGAAAATTATATGAATTTTTATCTGAAGTAAAAATAAAATCTAAATCAATATTTTGAAATTTTGCTTTGTTTTGCCGTAATATATTTTAATTAATATTTAAATATCAATTAAAGTCACAATTTGGATACCTTAATGTGGATTTTAAACTTGTCTTTTAAGTTTTCAAAAATTCAGATTTTAGAAGAATCAATTAAAAATCGATTAGAAAAAAAAAGTTGTTTTTTTTTAAATTAAATAGTAAACATCTTATGTTTTATTTAAAAAAAAATAATAAAAGCTAATTTCATCATTTTTATTAAGATTACAATGAATTAAGTTTTGATCATTTGATCATGATCATGAACTTCAAGTTGCCGCATTTTGGACTTTGCTGATGAAAATTGTTCATGCTCACTTCACTCACTTAAAATTTTATAATTTTATAAAAGATAAAATTTACTTAATTCTGTTTATTTATAAAAAATGAAGCTTTAACTTCAAGATGCCGTAAAAAACTAGACTTTTTGTTGAATTATAATTGTCAAGAAAAAGAGGGTTTTTATTTCCAAAATGGATGTACTTAATTATATAGAATAAATCAATCGAATATCACTTAATGCTTATTAAATTATTCAGGAGTTTAGTAAAATTGCCTTTTAAAAATATAAACAGTCAATTGTGTAAATTACTATATTCTTTAATATTTCTATTAAACCAAAGTTAAATTTTTTTTTTTTTTACTGTATTTAGGTTAATCAACAGGCTAGTGCCCTTATCTATTGAATTTAATAGACTGATTAGGTTTTATTAAATTTAATTTAAAGTTTTAGTTTGATTTGATCATTTTGAGCATCAAAAATTGATCATAAACTTCAAATTGCCTTATTATTG
>QEOQ01000109.1:156761-237693 GCA_010279815.1 Brachionus plicatilis | reverse complement strand
CAATAATAAGGCAATTTGAAGTTTATGATCAATTTTTGATGCTCAAAATGATCAAATCAAACTAAAACTTTAAAATAAATTTTAATTTTTTAATAGAATTAGTGCAGAAATACATTTTTCAATTTAACATACTATGTTAAATAAAAAAATTAACTCTGCAATATCAAAATGCACAACGCAGAGTGCACACCATCAAAATGATGCTATTTTAAGTGGATAATTTTTTGCAGAGTTGTGCAGATTTTACCTTGAGATTTAAAAAAGTATGTTAAAACCAAAAATTTACCTCTGCACTATTTCTATTAAAAAATTAAAATTTAATTTAAAGTTTTAGTTTGATTTGATAATTTTGAGCATCAAAAATTGATCATAAACTTCAACTTGCCAATAATAAGTGATTTTTATATAAGACATTTTATGAATTTTTATATAATAAGTGATTTTTTATTTAATTAAGTGTTAATCTTTATTTTTATGGATAAATTTAGAAATTGTGTGCATTTATTTAATAATTGTGGTATTTTATTAAAAAATTGGGCAAAATTCAGAAAATTGTGAATTTTGGTACTAAAAGCAAAAACAAAATATAAAATATACCAAAGCTTAGGTTCTGAAGGACCAAAACATGTTCTGTAAATTGTAGCAACTGATACATTCTTTCTACTGATTCTAAAAAATTCTTGAATTTAAATAATACCTTTTCATCTATGTTAAATATTCAATTTACTATATTTTTATTTATAATAATTAATGAGTAAATTCCAGAGTTGTTTAAAAGTCCCAATTAAAAGTCCAAGTCATTAAAAAAAAAGTCCGGAAATTTTTTTATTTAATTGCTAGATCAGGCTTCATATCAAAAAGTTTATGTACTCTTGAGTTGTCTAATGCAAATAGATTTGCCATATTTCAGAATTTTCTTGCAATTTTAGCATAAAAGTCCGGACTTAGACTTTTGAAAAAATATTTTTTAAAAAAAGTCCGGACTTGAACTTGACTTGAGACTTGTGATTTTTAAACAACTCTGGTAAATTCATGATTAAGATTAATTTTAAATAAGATTAGCAGGGTTTATTTACTTTATGTTTGATTTTTAGACCATTTTACTTGAAATTACCTAAAATATTTAAATTAATTTTCTTTTACCATATAACTTACCCTTAAGCATGGACCCCAATATACTCCTATTTTTCTTGAATTTAAATAAAATCAACTTGTTCTGCAAAGAATTTTACCCTGATAAAAGCAAATAAAGCATTTATTTTTTTAAAAAGTATTTCAATTGATCATTGATCATTCTTATAACCAAAAAATAAACTCGTTAGATTGATCTGATTCGATTTGTCCTATTTTTGACTAGGTAAAACATTTCTAAAATTAAGGAGTCTGAATTGGTTATATTTTGATCAAAGTAATTCTGGTAAGTTTTTGCGATGGTGAAGAGTGGAGCAAAAAACACTAAAGCAAAGTGAAATATTCTAACAAGTTGATAATTTTGAAAATTTTAAATTTTTAATCAAAAAAATTTTATTAATTCAGAAATGTCAAAAAAAGCTGCTCAATTTTTCTTTCAAACTTCGCCATCGCTTGTTTAACAATAAAATAGTTATTTTAAGTAAAATACAACCTGAGCTAGAAATGTAATTTAGAAAAGGATGAATTTTGGTTACTTTAAAAAAATTGAATAAAAAACCTTTAATTTATTTAAAATAAAAATTAATAATAATTAAAAAGGCCAATCGCGAACACTTCATATTTTCTGTGTTTGGAGTTTTGCATGTGATATCAGGTGAAGAAAGTGAACGGTTGACTCTTGATGAATGGAATCGATTTGCGGTTCTTTGGGAAGCGTGTTCTAAAATTAAATTTTTCAAACAATTTTTATTCAGAAAATTTTTCAGCAGGTAAAAATAGACAAAAAATAAAAAAATAAATTTTAAAATTTCTTTTTAAAGATGGAGAGTGAATTCAAAATTTTCCCAATTTTTAAAGCTTAAAAACAAAGTCTCCAAAAACATAATAATTTCCATACCTTTCTATCATGAAGCTCTAATTCACATATCTAAACTCATTCAATCTATTTGTGACATTAAATTTTTGCCTGAATTCAATGAAACAATAGTGGAAAGACAATCAATTCCGAACAAGCATAATTTGACCAAAGGCTCCGATAATGAAAAAAAATTGTTCACCTTGGATAAATTTTTAAAGCAAGTGAACGAATATTCGATCAATTGTGAGCAAATATTGGAATACTTTTTCATCTATGTTAAGTATGTTCTTAATCACACTCGACAAAGATATTTTGACAAGCTCAGATTCTACGAGGCCTTGGTCCACCAGGCTAGAATAATGTAACATTTTTAAATTCAAAATAACAGAAATTTTATTTTTATTTTAGCGATGTAAACAAATCAATGAGTATTCAAAAAGAATTTAGAACCAAAGCTGAAAGCGATCTTGACCAAGTTCATCATGAAATAAAGTATTTTGAAAAAAATTTAATGTTTAAAATAAAATTAAAATTTATTTAAAAATTGAAAAGCCTATTGGGAAATTTTGTGTCACTTGTTAGCTACCAACTTGGCAGCAATATACTGCAAATAATTAGACAGGAGCTGATACGCTTTCTGAGAGAGTTTGATCTATGCAATCATTCTGACCGAGGACCATTGTTTTTTGCCGAATTGGGTTTTGACAAAGAGGGTAGAAAAAAAGTTAGAAAAAAAAAATTTTTTTTTAATTTTTTTTACAAAAGATAAAGTGAATATGGTGCCGAATGCAGACATTTTTGTGATTGACATAATGAAATGCATCAAGAGAATGTTAAATGCTGTCATCTATGCAAGTCAAATAATTGATTATGAGGGCACTATAAAAGATAAGGAAAAATATGGCAAGACATTGATTGAGTATTTTTTATTTTTTTGTAACTAATATAAAGTAAACAATTTTGAATATTAATTAGCTATAAAATTGATGATAACGAAGAAATCAGTGATGAAATAAGCCAAAAATTAGAAGATCGAAGTTCGGATTATTATTATGAAAATATGATAGATAAAATAAGAAATGATTTACCTGTTCAAAAACCAGAGCTGAATTTTGTAAAAGGTAAGTCAATTTTAGACAAAATTTTTGCATGGTAAGATACAAACAAAACTTCCAATAAAAAAATTAAAAAATTTTATTACTTTTGTTCTAAGTATAAAAAACTTGTTCTGTAAATAAAACAAAATGAAACAACTGTTGTTTCACCTTTTGCGGAAGCCTGCAAAATCTGTGCAAATTCTTCAAAATTGCACCTAATTAAAAAGTTTTAAAAATATAACGGAATTAATTTGCACAAATTTTGCAGGCTTCCGCAGAAGGTGAAACAACAGTTGTTTCATTTTGTGCGGAAGTAACTTTTTTACTAAAAGAGATAATTTAGTTCTATAAAATGCTTAATTATAAGCAAATTTGCTTAATTCAGTAAAATAAGTCTGCAAAATACTCTGCAATTATATGCGTTTTGGACGCAATTAAAAAGTATTCAAATCAATTGTGCACTTACTTTGCAGAGTTTTTGCAGACTTATTTAACTGAATTAAGCAATTTTGCTTATAATTAAGCATTTTAAAAAACTAAATTATTCCTTGTAGTAAAAAAGTTATTCAAATTTATCTGAATTGAAACGATCGAATTGAAACGAATTTCACAACCCCTCACAAGTCTTAAGTCAAGTCCAAGTCCGGATTTTTCAAAAGTCATAAAAACTTTTCAATTTTTTTTTCAAGATGAATATTATGACTAGAAAATTCTTAAAGTATTTAAAAATAATAAATTAATCTGTTAATCTTGATGACTCGAAGTTCCGAAATCCCTATGTAAATTTTTTTCCAGTTTGACAAATTAATCAAAAAAATTTTCCTGTTTTTCCATTTATGTAGAGTAATTATTTTAGCAAAATTATATTTAACACAAGATCACGAAAATTTTCGCCTAATTCTCAACTGCTGTCAAAGCTTTTTTTCAAGTCGTTTTTCATAGCTAAAAATGATCTGAAGTCCGGACTTGGACTTTTTTTTTGGGACATTTAAACAACTCTGCTCAAGATTTCTAACATATATTCAATGATACACAGATTTAAAAAAAATCCTATTTAAATTTTAAACAAAATGTTAAAAAAATTATTCTGTAACGGTTTCATAATCATCATTTTCAACACTTGAACGCCCAGATAAAGTTACTTAATTTTAATTTTAAATCTCATCATCTTTGTAACAGATAATTAAACTAAATATTCCTATTTTAAACTCATTTATTAAAATTAAATTATTTAATTATTTAAAATTTAGGCTTTTAAATTTTTTTAAAATTTTTTCAGTTGAAGTTCTAGTTTTTATGGCTTTGACTTAAACTTGTGACTTTAAGTCTAAAACTAGCTACAGTCAAAACTCTTTAATCCGAACTCTCAGTAACCCAAAAAAGGAAAGTTCGGATTAATTTTAGTGAATAAACTTTAAACCGGAATATTTCAAAGTTTAAAAAATTCGAATAAAAAAATTAAATTACTTTATTGAATTTTAAAAACAGTTTATTAAAATAGAAAACAAATTTTAAGTTAATTATACGGAAATTTTAATTTTTAATAAAAAAAGATAAAATATCTGATTGTTTTAAATTATTTTCATTTAAATCACCAAAAATTTCTTTAATTTCAAATAATTTATCGCTTTAGATTTCATCAAAACCTTTAGATTTTTCACAAAACAATTTGATCATTGAAAAAGCTTCTAAAACTTTTTTATACAATATAATTTGTACAATTTTTTACTTCTTTTTTATTTAACTCCTCATTATCTTCTTAATTCTCTTCATCTAAACCCTCTTCAACTGTAACCATGTCAATTATATCAGAATCTGTTAAGCTTTCACCAGTTGGTTCATGATCATCAGCATCTAAATATTCATTAGTAGAAATTTTATAAGAAAAAATGATTTATTCGTTCTAATCTTGTATCTAAAAAAAAATAGTTAGTTGCTAGAAAAGTGTGTAACATTTTATTATTTTAGTTGTTTTAGCTGTACTCTATTAAAATTAAGGAAAAAAAAATATAATTTCTATACTCTTGGTCCATCATTTTTCAACAAGAACTTTTCAAATTTATTAGGTATTTATTTTAAAATACATGTAAATAGTATGCAATTTAGCAGATTTTTACCCTTGTTTTGGACTATTTTTCTAATTCAGACTGCCGAATTCAAATTGATTTATGTGCTAATTGGTACATTAGGAAGAAAGTCAAAAGTTGAATAAAGTAAAAATTGTGTCATATTGGAGACATAACTTGAAAAGAACTATTTAAAATGAAGACAAACGCTCTGTTTCTTATTTTTTAAGGACACTCAGTCAAAAAAATCTTAAAGATTTTTTAAAGGTTCTTTAAAGAAATTTTTAAAGATTCTTTAAAGGTTTCCGGACGTTTATTCTTTAGAAATTCCCTAAAGAATAATCTCTTCAAGTTCTTTAAAATTTCCTTAAAGAAAAATCTTTATAGTTTTTTTTATCTTTTTTTAATTTTAAAAATAGATTATTTTTTTTAGCTTTTATTGTAAAGATAATAAATATGACATTAAACAAATTTAATACAAATTTTAATTAATTAAATTGTGCTGTCTGCAGACAGCGCAATTTAAAAAATTCAAAAAGAAATAAAAAAAATTAAATTAATTCTGTTAATAACTTGAGGAAAAAAAAATTCAAAAATCCTTTATAACCCATAAAAAAATTAAAGATTAATTTAAAAAAAAATTTTTTTAGATTATGATGAAAATTTACTTGACAAAAAACTTGTTTTGAAATACAAAGAAAAATATTTGAAAATAGACAATTATGTAGTGAGAGCTCAAGCGAACCCGCTTAAAACAGTTTCATTTACAGACATAATTCTAAACGAGTAAATTGAACTAAAAAAATAGATTTTAATTATTTTTTATAATTTTAAAAAACCAGTCAAATTTTAAACGGCTTCATAAATCGAGTCAGAGAAAGCCTGAATGTGGCTACTGGCGAAATAAAGCTTTTTTGTGAGCAAAACTCTTGGCTCAATGACATAAAAAAATATGTGTCCGATTGGAATAGAAGACTTTTTCATGAATGGAAAAAAAATGGTGCCGCTGAAATCGAGCATCAATTGAACAAAATAAGCAACTGGACCGAAAATATTAAAAATAATTTTAGCAAAATTGTCATCACCAAAAATAAAATACTCAAAATTCAAACAACTCCAATTGAAAATTATCTTTTGCCAAAATTGGACACAATTTACAATCAAATTTGCGAAAATCTTGTCGCCGAAATAAACAAAGACACGTCTAATTTAATACTAGCTATTAATAAAATTATTGATGTAAATTTTTTTTGAAAAGAAAAAAATTATTTTTCTAATTATTTTTTATTTAATTTTTTCTAAGGAAATTGAAGAAAAGCCAAAAAGCATTGAAGATTTTGCCAGATATGCCAAAAAAGCCTCTAAATACAAGACTGACATTGTCAAATACGAGACTGAGATTAATTTAATTAAATCTTTAAACGAAGTGCTCAGGCTCAATTATAGACCATTGAGCATTGAAGAAGAACAATTGGACACACAGCTACAGGATGCTTGGAAATTTTTTCTCGCCAAAATTCAAGAAACTGCAGTCTACGTAAACACACAATCGCCCAGTATTCTTGAACAACTGGAAGCTTTATACAATGTAATTTTTTTTCTCAATTCTTCTTAATTTTTCTAAATTTTTGATTAAATTTTTTATTAGAAATACTTAGAGGAAGCTAGACAAATTCATTTTACAGGAACGACTGGCATTTACTTGGACCCGAGTCAGGATTCCACAAAAATAATCGAAAATTTAAAAATTGTAAAATATTTTTTTGAATTTTTTATAGATTTTGTCTAATTTTTATGTAGCTGTGTCACGATTTGGCAAGTGTGGAAAAAATTTTGTACCAATGTGGTATGTGGCGCGAAGCCATTACCGATCAAGTCGAGGACATGTCTTTTTTGAGTCGGCTCTCGAGTCAATTGATTGCCAGAAAAGATTTGTGGAAATATTACCAAGTGACGTTTCATCACATAAAAGACTGGAAAAAGACAGACATAAAAAAATTGCCTGTCAAAAAAATTGAGGAGAAAATTTCGTTTTGGGAAGCGCAGGCACAGGAAATTAAAAAATCACTGGTCGAAGAAGATCAAGTTTGGTCAAGTTGGTGGGACTTGTTGGTAATGTTTAAATCTAACATGGTTTGGATCGAAAAGCTTGCCAGTGATTTTTTTAAAGTAAATTATTTTATTGTTATATTGTTAAAGATTTAAATAAAAATCTAAAATTCAGTGCTAAAGATAAAAAATTAAATTATTTTTTTAATCGAGGAGTAAAAATAATTTCAGAAGGTGTAACATAGTTTGAAATAGTAATTAAATTGATCACCGTAATTGTGGTTCTAATTATGAAAAATTTTTTTCGATCAATTCGAATTCTAAATTTTTTGAGATAAAAAATAAACTTTATTTCTTTTTTCATTGATTTATTATTTTAATAAAAATATTACATTAAATTATATTTTTACACAGACTTGCACGTAAGTCAAAAATTTAATTAATTTTTTAGTGATGTCAATAACCTAAGATTTTCTCATCAAATTAAATTAAAATACATTCATTTATTTTACTTCAAATTTCAAATTTTATTTTTTCTATTAATTTTTTTTTCTTTTAAAAATTACAAGAATTTCTTCAAAGTCCGTGACTTGACTTTCACTTAATGACTTACGCACAAGTCTTTTTTTTTAGGTTTTGAAAAATTCTATTAATATTAACTTTAGATCATATTGAATAATCATTTTCAATAATTTTCCAAACCTTTAAATTAAATTTTCTAAATTTTTTTTAAAAATTTTAAACGACATTCATTCCTTCCTAAAAAATTATCTGTTAAATGTTTTCTGACGATTTTTTAAAATTTTTGATACAAAATTTTTCTTTATCTGATTAATTACAAATAATTATTTTACAATTTATTAAAAAAAAAAATTAATTACTATGTGATGACCGAGTTCGGAAAGCAGCGAAAACTTAAGAGTTTATTAAAAATTATGAACTTAATTTTGATATAATAAAAATTTATACAACTTTTTGCCAGAAAATTAATTAATTTATTTATTTTAATAATCAAAATATTTTTTTTAAGATTTTCAATTCTTTTAATGATTTAAATTTCATTTAATTTTATTGTCTAAAAATTTACAACACTAACTATTTTCAGATCACGATTTTGAAATATTTTGGGTCAAAAATAGGCAAAGATTGTTTAGAAAATTCTTGATTATATAAATATGATAAAAGATAAAATTTGTTTTTAAATTTATTTTTTTAATTTTTAGAATGAACATTTCCAAGAACTTTTAGCAGCTATTGGCCTTGAGTATGATCCAAAAAAAGTCTACACGGTAGAAGAATTAATGGATCTTAGACTAATGGATTATATTGATTTGATTAATGCGATTTATAAGCGTGGATCTATAGACTCAAATCACATATCTCAATTTAATTCAATTGTTGAATTATGGAGTGCTAAATTAAAATATAAACTGGCCAAACATTTTCCAATTAAGCTTTATAAACAGGACAAATTTAAATTGGAAAAGACTGAAAGCAAAAAAACAAAAGGCTCCAAGACAAGCCGCATCAAAAAACTCAAAGAACAATCGAGGAAACAGAGTGATGAACAAATTTCATTGCTAAATGATGTCAAATATAAATTGATAGATATTGATGAAATAAGATTTTATGCCGATGTATAATTTAGAATTTTATTTTTATTTAAAAAAAAAAAAAAAATTATTTTTTTTAAAGGATTCATTAATAAAATTAGACATGATTCTTGAATCTCAAGTCAACAAATCTTTAAAAGACCAAGTGCTCGAATTTAAGAGTAAGATAAATAAAATTATTGAAATAAGCGAATTATGGCTTCAGGTCCAGTACAGAGTAAGTGAAAATAAAGGGCAATGTGAAATTTTAGTACAAAAATTACAGTACAAATAGTAAAAACTTTATAATTTTTTTTCTAATTGTGCAAAAATGGTTCTGCAAAAAGTACAATATTGTACAAATTTTGTACAAAAGAATTCCAAGCTCTGCAAAAACTCTGCAATTTATTGCATAGTTTAATCAAGGATTTTTTGATGGTGTGCATTTTACAGAAAATTGCAGAGTTTTTGCAGAGTTTTTGCAGAGCTTGGAATTCTTTTGTACAAAATTTGTACAATATTGTACTTTTTGCAGAACCATTTTTGCACAATTAGAAAAAAAATTATAAAGTTTTTACTATTTGTACTGTAATTTTTGTACTAAAATTTCACATTGCCAAATAAAGTTGGGAATTTTTTGTTTAGTTTTCTTTTTTAAGTGGCTATGGTTGGAAAAAATTTACTCAGACATTGACAGCTATGTTCGGCCAACTCAAAATTCAATTCTATTTCAAAGCATTGTTGGCGATTTTAAGGATTTACAAAATAAAATAAACGCAGATCCATATGTGATGAATATTTTGAAAGATGATCTCTATAAAGCAAAGCTTTCTGAATTATTAACAAAATTTGTAAGTATTTAATTGAAATTAAAAAATAATTGAAAATTATTTAAAGAAAAAAAAATTAAGAATTGAAAAAAAAAAATCATCTAGTTCAAAGATGCTTAGCACAAATTCTAATTAGTTAATTAATTAAACTAAAAAAATCAAAAAACATTTAATTTTAATCCCATGGGCGTTTCTAATAAAAATTATTTAATATTCTGATAAAATTACTTTTATTTGTTGCTTATTTTTTTGTATATTTTTTTCTGTTTTTTACACTTTCATCTTTTTTTCAAAAATTTGAGGCAAATTGAAGGAAATATTTTAATGATCATGATCAATCATCATAAATCATCATTAATGAAGATTTTTAAGTAAGTTTTTGTTTTTAAATTCATTCTATAATTAGAAGTAAATTATTTAATACTCATAATATTTTATCATGATTATTAAAAATTGATTATAACTTCGATTTTCCAAATTTGACCAGCTCTACCGGCTTGATTGATTTAAGAATGAGGATTAAAAACAACTATACAGCAAATAAAAATAAAACAAACATCGCATAAAACTAACTAAGTAAAAAACATTTTTTTTAAATTTTAAACAAATCACTTTTTTTAATAAAAATAATTAAAATTTAATTCATGAGGATGAAAATAAAATTAAAAAAAAATAACCAAATTGCTTTATTAGGCTTGCTGAATTAAATAAAATTAACAAAAAAACTAGCAGATAGATAAATTTTTTTTGAAGAAAAATTATTCTAAAAAAATTATTTAATTTTTAAATTTTATATTACTTTTTTTCATTTGGGATTTTGTAATCATTTTAAAAAATTTAATATTTTTTATTTTCTTAAAGATATTTTAAATACAGAGTCTAAACCGATATGTTGTAAAACATCCAAAAGAATAAAAATATTTGGCAGACACTTTTGAAAATCCGATAAAGTCTTTGGTACTCTTATAATTATATTTTTTTTAATGAACAATTTTTGAAATTGAATTTTAATTTCGGCAAAAACTGAATAGATTAAAAGAGATAAGATAACTTTTCAAATTTTTTCATTTAAATAGTTAGATAAAATTTTCAGCTAACCATCTTAATTTTTTTACTGATTCAACTTTTATTTATTACTAATAAAATTTTATTTTAGCAAAATCATTGTAATAATTTTGACAATATTATTGAACAAAGCTGTCTGGAATTTCCACGATTCTATTTCGTGGAAAAACAAAAATTAATTGAAACTTTGAGTCATATGAGAGATTGTCGCAAGTATCTGGACTGTGTAAAAATATGCTTTTCGGGTATCAGGGATTTGATCTATTCTCTGCCAAAAGAAGTTGCGCCAAACGAAAAGCCAGACTCTTTGGCACTGGACATTTATGGTTTTGTTTTTATTTTAAATTTTTTTGATTAGTTAATCTTTTTAAAAAATTTAGCTAGTGATTTGGAAGTGACAGGTCTGATAAGCCGAAATGGGGCTGAGGAACTGAAATTTTTTACCGCCTTGAAATCCTACAGTCTACAAAAGCCCTCAGAATGGTTCAAAAATTTCTCAAAAATTCTAAAATCAAGTGTTTGTAAGAACTTACATTCTTACATGGACATACTTGAGGAATTTTCGGGTTTTTTAATATAAATAAATTATAATTTTTTTTTAATTATATCTTAAACATAGATTATCAATTCATTCCATCTATGGACAAGCGACTCAATGAACTAAGCCAATTTCCGTCTCAAGTAGTTGTTCTGGGCGAATCGCTCACTTGGTGCAAGCATGTATCCAGGATTATTGAGCACAAAAAAATCGAAGAATTCAAATATATTTTGTATATTTTTTAATTTAATTTTTAAAAATTTTGAATTTTTTTCATAGATCTTATCTAAACAATTCAATTTCAAAATTATCGGCTCTTCAACTGACAGCTTTAGAGCCGAATCGTAGGGAAATATTTTCAAAATTGATTTTATGGCTTCTCTACACCAAAGACTTGACTTCAAGTAATGCAAAAAAAAATTTAATTTTTAAATTTATATATTTTTTTTAATTTTAAATTTTATTAAAGGCTTAATGGAAATTACAAACTTGAATCAATTTAGCTACGAATGGCTACGAATGCTAAAATATACATTTGAAAAACGGGTCATACTCAAAAACAATGATGAAACAGACCCGTCAGTCATTTTGTATAATAAATACGAAAATGTTCAAGTTAATCAATTGACTTCAAATATTATTTATGACTTTGAATTTCATGGTTTTTTTTTATTTTATTTTATTCTAAGTTTGAATAATTTATTTTTTTCAAGATTTCTCATCTCAATTGGTCATTAGTCCATTAACTGATAAATGTTTTTTGAATCTTACATCGGCAGTGGCATCTTTCCGATGTGGAGCTCTGATCGGCCCCGAATCGTCAGGAAAGAGACAAACTCTCAACCTTTTAGCTCAGGTAATTTTTTTGTCAGTAGATTTTGTAATCAATCTGCATCTAATTTTAATTATTTTTCTAGTTAAAAAATTGAATAGATTATTTATTTTGAAAAAAAATTAATTCATAGTTTCCTACCACCTTTATAAAGATTCAAGACTTTGCTAAAATATTTATTTTAGCATTTAGAATTCGGTTATTGAAAAAAAATAAATAAAAATTTTAATAAAAGGAAATATTTTTTTTAAAAATGTTTTATTAATTTAATTAATTTGAAGAATTGTGGACAATTTTTGATGCAAATAAATTGTGATCGTGACTTGACCAGCGAAGTGTGTGAGCGGATGCTCAAGGGCTTTGTCTTTAGTGGTTGTTGGATTGTTTTTGATCGAGTTGACCAGCTTGAAAAAAGTATTGAAAATTAAAATTCTAAAAAATACAACAATTGTGATTAATTTTCTGTTTAGATGTTCTATCTACTGTTGGATTTCATCTTGAATATTTGCGAAATTCAACCAAATTTTTGACAGAAAAAGATGATACACTTAATGGAATTCTGGATCCATACATGATAAGACAAAGAGTAAAAATTTCAAAAATTTTCTTTTTATAATTTTTTTTTAATTTTTCAGCAATTATTTTTGATCTTTTAACAAGATGACTGGTATTGATATTGAAAAGAGATTAGTTTTAGGGTACGAAATTTCCTGATTTTTCATATACCATTATCTGGGATATTTTTAGTAATTTTGTTGCCATACAAACTCAATTTGGATGTATATTAAAACATAGAAAAAAAAATATATAGAAAAAATAAATAATTTAGGAAATGTAGAAAAAATAAAATTTTTTTTGTAAAAGCACACGCATCTTTATTTTTAACAGAAGTTTTTTTTCAAGAATTGATTAAAAACAATGAAATTATTAAGCTCAATCAGAAAAAAATAAAAAAATCAAAAACAATTGATTTGCATGCTAATAATATTGCTTGTTTATTTATAGATAATAAATTAATTATATAAATTTAAAAGTAAGATTTATAGTTTAAAATATTCTATTCTACATTTTATTTTTCAACATAATTGCCATTTAAATATTTTTAAAATTCTATATTTTATTTTTCTACATTTTGATATTTCTATATTAAAAAAAAATCGATATTTTTTTTTCTATCTTTTGATAGATCCCCACTCAATTCAATTAATTTCTTCCATTTATCTGTAAAAATTATCAAAATAAATTTTTAAATCTTTCAGATATTAAAATAAAAAGTGTTAATGATGTTTAGTCATTAAAAAATATATGACTTCGTATAATCCAACCAAATTGGATATTCGAATTGGCAAATTCAAGTTCATGATTAAATGTAAATTTCAAGTTTTAGATTTGAGAAAAAATATTTTTTTATCTACTTTTTAACATCAAATGACTAAACTTTATTTAATATGTTTAAACTTGAACTAGGAAAAAATTGAATAAATTTTTTTTAAATTAGATATTAATCAATATTTTGCAATTTTGAAATAAAAAATTTAACTCTATTTCGCTTTAATACATTTTTATCAGTATTGATTAAAGCGTTTGTTTGAGCAATAATCTGGATAACTCAATGTGGATTTAAATTTTGTCTTCAAAGTTTTCAAATAAAGATTTTAGAAGAATCAATTAAAGAAAAATTAGAAAAAAAATTTTTTTTTCAATTCAAAATATTAAACATTTAATGTTTATTTCGATTGGGTTCACAATAAACGATTATTTCATAATTATTGAGACTAAAAATAATTAAGTTTTGATTATGTGATCATGATCATGAACTTCAAGTTGTCGTTTCAATCATAGTTATTTTTTTAAATAAAAATTACAAAAAAATTCTAAATGAAAAAAAGTTTCCGTATCAAATGGTCATGATTTGTTATGTGTTTTTCAGTGATCATGCAACTTTTAGAAACTATTTGCTGGCAATGTGAAATTTCAGTACAAAAATTAAATTAATATGTTATATTTTTTTTTTATTTGGGCAAAAATGGTTCTGTAAATTTTCAGTATTTTACAAATTTGTGCAAGCTAATTTTAAGCTCTGCAAGAACTCTAAAATTTATTATTATTTACTCTATTATTTACTTTGCATATTTTGCAGAGCTTAAAATTAGCTCGCACAAATTTGTAAAAGATTGAAAATTAACAGAACCATTTTTGACCAAATAGAAAAAAAATAAAACATTTTTAATTTTTGTACTAAAATTTCACATTGCCCTTTTTGATTATAATTTAATTCAAATATTACTTGAAACTTTTGATTTAATAAAAATTATTTGGTTCTGGTCATAATATTTACATGACTTGATTTTGAAGTGAAATGTTATGATCTAAAAACATTTTCATAATAACTGTAATTATTATTTTTGATCAAGAATAAAACTCCTATGAATAAAGTACCATTTTAGTCATGTTTGGTAAAATTTGGCAATCATAATAAAATGTGTGTAAAATTGAGAATTATGATCAGTTTGAATGATACAAATCTCATTAAATTAATTAATTCAATTATAGATTTTAATTTTTGTCTTTTTTTTCTAAAGATAAAAAATATTTTTAAGTCAATAAAATGAAAAAAAATCTTAGTAAAATTGGGTTAAATTTTTTTTGTTTATCATTATATAAACTAAAGCCAATTTTTAACCAAAATATTGATTAAGTGAAATTTTTTGTTTGTTCATATAAAAAATATGATCAATTGGTGACGAAAGTCGCAACTAGTGTTAATCTGTTCTTTTTATCATTTTTTTATGAATTTCACAAAATCTTTTTGTGAAATTGGTCACATAAATTTATTTTTGAACCGTCAAAGAGATCAAGATTTTTCGAAAAAAAAATTAAATTTTAAAAAACCAAACTCTTCTTTATTTCTATGCGTAAATATTGTGATAAAAAATTCATAAAAAATATCATATTTTCAAATAGCCTCTGACCAGTCAAAAGAAAAATCCAAAAAATCAACGAGTCCACACAGTTCCATTTTATTCACTGGTATTTTTTTCAAATTAAATCTTAATTTTTTTGTAAAACAAAAATTAATTTATTCAATTTACAGAATTGTGGCCTAAAGACCTATTTTGAAGAGCCATATGATGAAGAATTTGATAAGATTCCAATTTTCGAAGACATGTCAACCATCGGATCCAGTCTCAAGTTCAAAGGTAACACATTTTTCTAATTATTTTTGTTGAATGGAATGAAGTTAGCTTGACATTATTTGTAAAGCTTTACGCTTTTTTAAATTAATAGCCGGCGGAGAATGAATTTTCATAAATAATAAAAAATTTTTTATATCATAGGAACGAGACCAAAATCTAGTGGTCAAAAACCAGATGGTTTGTAACTTGTGATCTATCATTATCTTCTTGATCTATCTATCTATTTTCATCATTATTTTAAGCACTAAATGTTCTTTTTTTTTTGAGTTTGGATAAATTTAATACTTGTTATTTTGCTATCCAAACATGATGAAATTTTTTAACTTTTGATATCCAAATTATCTATTTTATTTTTTGAAAAAAATTTTACTAACAATTATTTTTATTAATATTTATTGTTGCATTTAAATGAAAAAATAAATAATTTAATAAAAAAAAAAAGATGATGAGCTGAAGAGAATTGAGGACGCGATCAATTACGGAACTAACAAGCCAGACTTGCACTACAAGAGACCCTATTTGGGCTACATTCGCTTTATGGGACGCATTGTGCGCATAAATCCAAACCTAGCTTGCTTCATTACTTCAAACTCTTATAAAAAATTACCAGAAAATTTAAAAGTATTAATAAAAATTTTATTTATTTTGAAATGAATATTTTTGTTAATTTTCAGTGTTGCATTCGCAATGTGAGAATAATTGAGCCTGATTTAAAACAGATCACAATTGGTCTTATGATAAGCCAAGGAATGAACCAAGGTTTGACCGATGTGGAAATTTTGGCCAAGAAAATACTCGATTTTTTGAGCATCTTACCTGCAATTGTTTGTTAAATGTTTTTTATCTAGATATTAAAGTTTATTTTTATTCCAAAGATTCCGAATGAGTTTATTAAAAAATGCAAAAGCATTGGAACAATTTCTAAAATAATTAAATTGTCGGCTATTAAGTACAGACAAGATAAAGGTCGACAAGAGAGAGTTTTGGGTCTGAACATTTCATGTTTATTTTCACCAAATTTTACCACCGCAAATGACAAAGTTCTTTTTAATTCTTTGTTGAAAAAAATTTTCGATTACGAAGCTACAAATTTTATTGAAGACACTCTTACCAATTTGATCAAAGCTCAAATGGCCGACAATGGTCTTAGAATAAACAACAAACAAATTCAAAAGGTAATTTTTTTTCTTAAATACATATTTAGAGGATAAATTAAAAATGTTTCAAACTATTTTTTATTTTTCCAAAGCTTGTGATAAGATTTGCAATGATTTAAAGAAATAAATTAATAAAAATTACTTTCTTCTTTTTGCTGACTATCTGATAATTTTTTTAGCTTTAATTTAAATTGTGACATTGAAAATAAAGGAAATTTGAACAGTAAGTAAATACACGGAAAATGAAAGAAAAGTTCCACCAATTTTTATTGAAAGAAATACGGTTCTTCCGAAACATATTTTTTTTTTAATTTGATAAATTTTTTGCTTGAAAATTTTTAAAAACATCACTTTTTATTCAAATTTTTTTTCGAATGAGAATTAATGCGTTTTAATCTGCAAAATACCTTGGAAAAAATTTGCCTGGGAATATTCAAATAATTAATAATATGTTAAGAACAAATGAAGAAATTAATCAGTGGAATAAAATACTTTATTTTTTACAGATTTTAGTTAAGTCTTTTTGACTTTATTTTTTGACAGACACATTATTTTGCTTTAAATAATTAAGATATTTTATTCTCTAACAAATTTTATATCTATATTATTATAAATTTTTTTTTCAATAAAATTAAGATGATTGATTTGTACACGAGCTTGAGAGTTAATCAGACCGTGATTTTGAGTGGGCCTGTTTTGGACGGAAAGAGCACCATTTGGAAAACACTTTCCAAGGCTATTAATATTTTACAATCAAAAGAAAATAATGTAAAATAGTTTAATTTTGTTAAATTTAGTCTTAAATTTCTCAAAGGAAATGAAAAGCAGCGAAGTGTTCAAAAAGTATTCAATTCTAAATAATTTTTTGAATGAAGAACAGCGTTTTCCTGACATTAAAACGCATCATACTTTTCCTGCCGCTTACTCTAACGCTCTCGTAACTTTCACAATTCTAAATAATTAAGCTGGTCTAAATAAAAATTTTAATTTACAGGAAAAAAATGAGCTATTTACTCGAATTTTAAATAAATCGATTGATTCATATAATTCAACTTATAACTTACAAAAAGACCAAGTTAACAATAAAGTAATCTTTTTTATTTTCTTATAAAATTTTAAATATTATTTTGACTGGATTAGAAACATCATTATAGACAGATAGAAAATTGGATAATTCTTGACTCGGATATCAACGATACCAATTTGATTGAGCATTTATCAATTTTAAACGGAAAAATTGAACCACTATCATTTCCAAATAAAACGCCAGGTAATTTTATAAATTTTATTTTTTTAATAATGAATCTCTAGTTTAAATTTGTTTTTATTTTTAATTTAAATATTAAGTAAAATTGGTGGCTAATTATTATCTTTATTTTATAAATTTTTTAATATACTGCTCTGCTTTATGAAAAAATTTCAAAAAATTTGAAATTTTTATATTTTAATGTAGAAATTCTTTTTTTTTAATTAACAATAAAAATTCATGATGTTGTAATTAGTGATTCCTCCTCAAAAATGGCTCTAATTTTATCTAAAAAATTAAATCAATATTTGGGCTATTTAATTTAATCAGATGGTATTTTAAAAATTAGCCTCTCTCTCTTCCTCTTCCGTTTAAAATGTATTTAAAAAAAACTCTAAATATTTAAGATTTAAGAACTTCATGATCAAAAAGTATGATTTTAAAATCATGGAAAAATCTAAATGATTTAGTAAGACTAAAAGAATAAATAAATATTTTTTTCTCAAAAAATTTGAAATAGCCAAGAATTTTAAAAAAATTCAAGAATTTATATCATGGTACTAATTTTTTAATCAATTACAACATCATAAATTTATAAATTTTTTAAGTTAAATTATTTCATTAATGGCATAAAAAGGTGCGTTCTTTAAAAATTTTAAATCTAATATAAAATTAACTGCTTAGCCAAGAATATTTTTGCAATCTTAAGTTTTTTTCTTATATTTTATTTAAATTTCTAATATTGTAAAATATTTTCACAAGTTATTAGATAATTTAATACTGATACAGTATTTTTGGTAAATAACGAAAATTAACGTAAAATTTCTAAATTCAAAAAAAGTTGGATTTCTGTCCAATTTTGTTTAATTTCAGCAAGTTTTTAATTTTTTTTTAATTAATAATAATAAACATACAAAAAATTCTATTTTTTTCTAAAAATAAATTGGAAAAAAGTAAATTTTAAAGTTTAATAATTTTAAAGTTCTAAATTTACTCTCAAAAAAAATAATATTAATAAAACGGCCATTGATGCGGCCAAAGATTTTTTGAACTGCGAACAAGACCGCCTAGACGGACGGCCACTTTGGCGGCCAATAATTTGGACCGCTGAGTTTGCCGGCCAAATCAAAGACGGATGACCATATCAGCGAAAAAAATTTTCTTAAGAGTAAAATAATTGGCAAAATTTTTATTTTAATAGAAAATGCCAAATATTTAAAAAAAAATAATTTTTCTTGAAAAAGCTAGATTTTTGAATTTTTTTTTCTAGATTAGAAGTTAGAGATTTGTATGTAATATTTGAAAATTTTTCGTTTTTTTAAATTAAAAACATAAAGGAACATCAAAAACTTTTTACCTGAAATTTTTTACCGCTGATTTTGTCTGACCGCTTAAGTGGCCGTCCGTTTTAGGGCTGGCCGTGCATTTGGCCGTCCGTCTTTGATTTGGCCGGCCAACTCAGCGGTCCAAATTTTTAGCCGTCGGCCTGGCCGCCAAAGTGGCCGTCCTTTTTAAGTTTGACCGTACATTTGGCCGTCTGTCTATGTTTTGGCCGGCCAACTTCGCGGTCCAAATTTTTGGCCGCCAAAATGGCCGCCTTATTTTGGCCGCGTTCGGACCAGCCAGACTTGACCGCTGCCCAACACTAGTAGCAATTACACAATGGAGTTGGATACTCGATGTATCTTGATTCGAAACCTTTGTTTTATTCTTCCACAAGTCTAACAGTTAATGAAACAGAATGGAATTAAAGAAAATTAAATAATTAAAAAATATTTCAAAAGAAATTAAATAATTTCTTTTTTATACTCTTTTTTTAACCATTTTTTTCTTTTTCTTAACGGTAAAAAACAAGAATTTAGCGTAAAATTACGCAATTTTATTCATGATTATTATTATTATTATTTTACGTTTACGGAAATTTTCTGCAATCAAGACTTAAAAGTCCATCTATTTATTTTTATTTTTTTAAATTTAGAAAATGTAAAATTTATCATTGAGACCACTAATTTGGATAATGCAAGTCCATCGATAATTAGCAAGTCAATGCTGATTATCCAACAAGATCTAGACTGGAAACATGTCCTTGAAACAAAAGTAGTTCAAATTGGTCTTAAGTACAGTATACCAAAAGCAAAGTAAGCAAATGGCCATTTATTTTAAAAAGCTAATTGGGAAATATTTTTATTAAATTAAAAAAAAGAATTTCAATACTTCAAGAATATGCAATTCGATGCTTCAATCAATTTGAGTCAAGAGTTGATCTTTTAGATTTTAAATCAATTATTCACGGAAATATTCTTATCAAATCAATTGGTCTTAATACTTTTATTTTTGCTTATATTAATTTGGTAGATTGTCTAATGAAAAAATTTGGGGCTGAACTTAAACAAACTGATGACGGTAGCTGCACAATTGAATTAAAATAAAAATCTTATCTTAAAATTTTTTTTTTCAGATGATGTATCTAATTGGAAAAGTCTTAAAACAATAAATGTCTATGCTTTTTTTTGGTCAATTGCAGCTTATCTGGCCACCGAGTAATTTAAAAAAAAAATTTCCTCTTGATTTTCTTAATTGTTATGCAAAGGGAAAATGTTTCTTTGTTCAACGACTTGGCCATTGATATTATATCAAAAAGCAATCCGGAATGGAATTATGGCTACAAGAAAATTTCCGAAAGTGACATTGATATCAAGTCAAACAAACTAATTCCTTTTCAGAGAAATGTAAATAACATAACTACAAAAGATTGGATTATTATTGACGTAATTTTTGAAGTTTTAATAAAAGAAAAAAAATATATTTTAAAATTAAAAGTACCAATATCATGCAAATTTTATTAAATTGTGTGTAGACAATTCAATGCCATGTCTAGTGTATGGTGATGTTGGAATTGGAAAAACAAGCCTAATAGAAGTAGAATTTTTATTCTTCTTTGTTAAGTATTTTGAATGAAGCGATTCAATCTAATATATGGCAAGATTTTCTTTATTAAAAAATCAAACAAGACAAAATTAAAAGTATCTCTTTAAAAAAAAATAAATCATTTGATAGTTTTTAGGGTTATCTTTTTTAAAAATTTAAACATCTTTAAATAATTTTTTTAAGATTTGTGGAAATTTTGAAAAAAAATTTTAAGATAATTATAGAACAGATTTTCTTGAATTTTTAACCAAATATTTCAGGCATCTTGAAGTTGATGATCAATTCAAAATATCATTTCAATTCAAAAAGTTCATCTTAAGTTATTAAAATAAATCTTTGATTTAATTTAAATAATTTTAATGTAACATGCTTTACATACAATAAAGATTTAGAAAATAAAAAAAATTTAAAAAACATTTTCTCAATGATAAATTCGATTTTCAATTTAGTTAACTGATTATTTTCTTAATCTACATTGCATGTAAAGCATGTTACATTAAAATTATTTAAATTAAATCAAAGATTTCTTTAATATCTAAAGATTTTTTTTTTGATTTTATATACTTTTTTAATATATTATATAGTTTAATAATAATTTAAGTTGGACATCATTTTGTTTAATTTAGTATCTAATTTTATATGAAATATTTGTAATGCAAAATGAGAAATTTTTGTAGAATCAAATATGTCTAACCATTAAAAGAAGTAAAATTTAATGACTGACATTAAAAGCAGCTTAAGACCTTAATTTTCAAAAAAAGAGGAAAATTTAAAAAAAAAAAGAAGAAAAATTTCCCATGTAAAAAAACATGATAATTAAATCTAAAAAGCTCATTTAGTTTAAAAAATCATTTCACCTTTTTCTATCTTTTTGATTTTTGGTGAATTGAATCGCGTTTTTAAATAATTTTTCTAAATTGAAAAAATTTAATTTAATTTAATTAAAAAAAGAAAATTCTAGCAAATAAATACGACTTTACTAAATTGAATAATGTGGAGCCAGCATGCTTTGTTTATGAAAATCTGCTCAGACAAGTTCAATTTTACAGAAATAAAAAATACACAAGCATAAATGGCTACAAGACCAACTATTTATTTTTTGTCGATGATCTAAATGTGAACTACTCATGTTCCAATTTGGCCTGTTCTAGCATAGAACTAATGCGTAATGTGTTCGAGACCAGAAGTTTGTTTAATAAAGATGAAAAAATATTCACTTCTTTTAATGACATAAACTTTATTTTCACATGCACATATCCATGTAAATTAAAAAAAAATTATATTTATTTATATGAAAATTTTTTAATACTTAATTTATTTACAGATAACTCTTATAATCACAAACCTGTCAATCAACAACTTTTAAAGCACCTAATTCCCATTCATTTAAACTCAAACCATCTATCACTGTTGGAAAGTATTTACTCTCAACAAGTGCGAAACTGGCTCGAAGAATTTCCAACAGCCTCGGTCCAATATCCCAGAGAATTGGCCCAAGTAATCATCTTGAAGAATAAATTTTTCAAAAAATAATTATTTTCTTTCTCCTCAAGTCGGTAATAAAATCAGTTGGCGACATGTACTATTATATTAAAGAGACCCTCAAGCCGGTGCCAAAAAAACCCCACTATCTTTTCAACTTTAAAGATATAACCAAAGTTGTGCAGGGTCTACAATTACTTGCCTCCAAATCAAAAGTAATTCCAGTCAAGTTGACAAAAAAAAGTAACAAAAAATTCCAAAAAATTTCTATTTATTTATTAATTAAAATTAAATTTTTTGTTTAAGTAAAAGACACTGTTCAAGACCAAGTTCTCCAGCAGACGATAACAATTGTGAAGCTTGTAGCCCATGAAATTATGCGCGTCTTTTTGGATCGAATAACTGACCCAAATGGTATTCTAAATTGTCCAAATAAAATTTATTTTGAACTTTGAATTTTTAATTTTTTTTAATAATTAGATGAAAAATGGTTTAAAATAAAATTGGCGCGAATATTGGAAAATAGTTTTTGCTATCCGAACGAAACAGAGTTAGAGGAAATAAGCGAAGGATTTTATAAGCAAACTGACTATGTTCAGGTTGGAAATGAAGACTACTATGAATTGTCAAACAAAGAAAAATCAATGAAAAAAGTTGTTACTTTTAAAGTTGGTTTGACTCAGGATAGAAATTTTCAGCCTTACAAAGGTGCTCTCATATCAAAAGAAGAAGTAAAATAAAATGAAAAAAAATAATTTGTTAAAAATTAAAATTTATACCATCATTTAAAAGCTTGGCATTGAGGATTTCGAACAATTTTTGAACATTATTTTTTCAAAATTAATTATTCGTCAACCGAACTATGGATCACAGCGTTCTTTATCGCTGGCAGAAAGAAGCAGTATTTTTCTCTAAGACTCATTTTTAAATTTTTATTTTTATTTGTTTTATTATAAAAGCTTATGTTGAATCAAACATGACAGATTTAATGAATGCAGCAACATCCAGCCTTGACTTGTATGAAAAGAACAAAAGTTTAAGAATGAACTTCTTTTTTCATGAGGATGCCATTAGACACCTAGCCCGATTAACAAGAATCTATGTAATTATTTTATTTTGATGTGAATTATTATTATAATTTTAACTGAAATTACAATTAAATTATTAAATAAGCTTATCTTGTATAAGCTTTATAATTAATTGATTTTTTTAAAAGCTTTATTAAGCACTTTTTTTCGGTAAATAGGAAAAAATTCTAGTGGAAAAAACTCCGGTCGAAAAAATTCCTGTTGAAAAAAATCCAGTGGTAAAAATTCCACTTTGAAAAAAATTCACTTATAATTAAAACTAAAATTGAATATTAATATGAATAATTCCTATAATTTTGAATATTTTTTATAATTAAAAAAAGATAAAAAAAGGTAATAAAATTCTACAAATGAATCACTAAAGGAATTACATTTCTTGATTTATTAATTACAGAATATTTTCAGCAAAAATTTTTTTTTAATAAAATTATTAAAGTTACTTCTCATTGTCTTTTGATCGTGTTATACTACTGTACTTGCAGCATCTAAAGCGGATTGATCCATCCTGGTTTTATTCGTTTCGAGTAAATTAAACAAAATTAAAATAAACAGAAGTTATATCATTGTCTAAAAATTCAAAGATTTTTCTAAAGTAACTGAAGATTATTTTAATATGTTGTTTCAATTTTTAATAATTTTCCAATTGTATTTTGCAATTATTTATAGGCTCAAAAGTACAAGGTGATTAATTTTAATTTTAATTCATTTATAGCAAGATTGTTAAATTTAAAGACTCAAATATAAGATATTTAAGAAGAAAAAGATTTAGCATATTTTTTTTTTTAAAAATTGATCTTATTAATTAATTGAATTTGTAATAATTTATAATACATAATCATGTAATTATAATTTTTAGAGTGTATAATTTTCCGCTGGATTTTTTATTAGTGGAATTGTTTCTAATGGATTTTTTTCAATGGAATTTTTTCATATCAAGCCTTTTTTTCAAGCATCAACTCAAAAACTTATCAACATATATTGTCTTAGTATATTTTTAAAAGAAATGATTTTTATCTATATACCTAATAACAAGTTAGAAAAAAACCGAGCGCAAATTTAATTTGATAATAAATTTAGGAAAATTAAAAATAAATTTAAAAAGTAAAAATTTAATTTGAGATTCCTATTTAGATTCTATTTTTCTTTAATTTAATTTTTTGTATAATTTTAGACATCACAATACTTATATCCAATTTAAAATTACCGATTTTTTAATCAAAGCCCACTAAATAAAATAAATTTTTTTTTTATTAACTCTTAAAATTTACCTTTAATTTCTTACAAAAATGCTATTAGATTTAAGTTCAAAAATAGAAAAAAGCGGTGTAGTGAATTTCAAATACAAATAGAACAAAAATTCTTCATTTTTTAATAAATTAAAATTAAAATTTAAAAAAAATATTAGAAAAAATACTGCAACATAGTGCAACATACTTTTTTACCTAAAATAATTTTTCTTATGTAACTTTTTCACATTATTATAAACACGAAAAAGAAATCACTGTATTTTTAAATATTAAGATAACTAAAAATTAAATATATAAGCCGAATTTTTGGGCATTGTGAAATTTGGTACAAAAAACAAAAACAAAATATAAAAAATTCCAAAGCATAAGTTCGGAAAGACCAAAACATGTTCTGTAAATTGTAGCAGCTGATACATCCTTTGTACCACCAATTTACTGATTCTGCAAAACTCTGCAATAAATCTGCAAAAGTTAGAAAATAGTAAATTTGAGATATTATATTATTTTAAAAATCCAATTCAACTTTAAGTGGTGGTACAAAGGATGTGTCAGTTGCTACAATTCAGACTTGTTTATAACTCACAAAAATTTAAGTCAAAGTTATGACTTGCACAAAAAATTTTATCAATACCTGCTTTATGAGGACCAGTTGAAAGAATTTTTTTCTACATGATTAAATTAACTGACCATATAGGTCAAGATTAACAGCCAGGGTCAAGATTAGTATGGCGTTTTTTTTATTTTGTTTTTGTTTGTTGTACTAAAATTCACAATGCTCCCAATTTTGCAGAATTTTGCAGAATTTTGCAGAATTTTGCAGAGTTTTGCAGAGTTTTGCAGAATTAGTATATTGTTGGTACAAAGGATGTATCAGTTGCTTCAGTTAACATAACATGTTTTGGTCCTTCCGAACTTAAACTTTGGCATTTTTAATATTTTGTTTTTGATTTTTGTACCAAAATTCACAATGCCAATTTTTGATTAAGCTAACGACAAAACCAATAAAAAGTAAACCCAAAGTCCAGAGTCCAAAGGAAAAAAAAAAAAAAGAAGAACAATAAAAAAACTAATCAATTCTTTTTATTTAAAATAAAAAAAAAAGTGTATGAGCCGAGGCCATGCAGTGCTAATATCTCAGCAGTACGGCCTGGGCCGGACCAACTCGGTGCGTCTCAGCGCATTCCTATCCAAGATGAAGTACTTCGAAGCGCGCGTCACTCACGACCACGACAAAAGCGAAAAGTACTTGCGGGCCGTCCTTCGCCAATGCTGTCTAATAGCGGGCATCAAAGCATCCAACTGCATTCTCTACCTCAAAATGGAACACTATCCGCACTCAATTCTTGAGAACGTGATCGCGTTCACCAAAACGGGCATCTACCCGAGCCTATTCAGCGAACAAGAAATCTTCAACATCGCCAACGAAATTAGCCCGCACACAAGCGCGTCCAAGCGAGTCGAGCGCACACTCACCATCTACAACAACTTCATCAATTCGATCCAGGACCGAGTGCACGTGATCATCAGCTTGCCTAGCGCTCTTCGGCCACACCAACTCGCCCACTTGTTCCGCCAGCACACCCAACTCTACACCGACTTCTATGTGGACATTTACAAGCCGTTGAACAACCAAACGCTCAACTCAATCGCCAGATACTACTTGGCCCTTCAGATCGAAGAGAACCGCGCCCGAAAACTCAGCCGCAAATACAACCGCTTCGACGACGACGACCACAATCTAAACATGACCGAAATCCAGCTGTTCAGCTCGGCCATGGTCCAGCTGCACTTGACCGCCACACACCAATACATCAAGCTGTACAAGCCGCTCAGCCGACCCCACTCGACTACGACGACCAACAAAAATAGCTCATTTTTGCCCAAGCCGTTCAATGTGAGCATGTTCAAGCAAATGTCCATTTATTTTCTCATCTACATGAAACGGATCAAAGAGCAGGAGAATTTCAAAATGGAAAAGTTGGAGCGAGTGTTCGCCAAAATGGGCCAAGTGAGCGACAAGCTGAAGAGCTACGATGCGCTCAGGACCGGTCTGCAAGCTCAAATAGGTCAGTTGGGACACGTGATCGGCCAATGGGACGACAAAATCGCCAAGCAAAAAGACTTGTTTCAGATTGCGGTGAACGAGTGTCGAAAGGAAGAGGCGCTTGTTGATCAGATGAGTGCGGCGCTGGAAAAGCTCAAGCAAGACGTTAACAAGGACGTGAACGAGTTTAACAAGTCGTTTACGCCTCAGTATGAAATGGCGGTCAAGGCCATTCAATCGTTGAATCACGAGTGTTTCAGCGAGCTGAAGAGCTTTAGGTTTCCGCCGAGACAAGTGTTGACAGTGGTGGATACTTTGTGCGTGATGTTCGAGAGACCGACTGGCTGGGAGTCGGCCAAGTTGTTGTTGATTAAAAAAGGATTTTTTGACGACCTGGTGTACTTTGACAAAAAAAATGTGTCCGATGGGGTGTTCGAGTATTTGGAGAGGATTTGTGGCGATGAGGAGTTTGAGCCGGCGAGAGTGGGCCAGGGAAGCATGGCGGCCGCGTCTCTTTGCACTTGGATTCGGGCCGTGTACGAGTACTCGAAATTCGAGCGCACTGTCGGCCTCAAGACAAAAGAGCTCAAGGAGTACGAAGAGTTGTACAACCATCGGCTGGCCGTGCTCGGCGAGAAGCGCATCGATTCAGAGAAAATGTGCAAGGTTCTTGAGGACTTTTGTCAGAGTAGAGTCAATGTTATGAAGGAAATTAAGAAAATTCATATCGAACAAGAAAAAATCGACCAGGAGGAGCAAAAGGCGGACACGCTGCTAAAACTGCTGAGCGACGACTACGCCAATTGGCAGAGCGAGTACAACCTGTCGGCCAGTCTGATCGACTCGTACAAACTGGACGCGGTGCTCACATCGGCGCTGGTGTGCTACGCGGGCATATTCGACGCGGCCAGCCGCGCCAAAGTTTTCGACCAGTGGAAGCGAACTCTGACGGATTTCGGCGCGGCCACCAAATACCAGCTGCGTCAAGACTACAAGTTCAAGGACATAGTTATCAACTCGTTCGAGTACAAAAACCTGATCATTCAACTGAACCGCATCGGCCTCAAAGACCAACACTTCATAGACAACGCGCTTATTTTGCGCGAGCTATGCGCTCTGCCCAGCACAATGAGCTGGCCGCTGGTGCTCGACCCGGAGAACAATTCGATCAGAGTGATGTGTATAATACAGGAGTCGGTGGACTATTTGAAAAATTCGCTACACACCGAGTTCACGAACTCGACGCCGATCACGAACACGAGCGGACCGCTTAAAAATCAGGGCTCGGTGTTCGCGCCTGTACGCGTCCACCACCACTCAATGGCCAACTCGGACGAAAGCGAACACGAGCGCACCAACGCGCCAATCTACGACACCACCTTCACCTCCATCATCAACTACGAGCACAGCCACAAATACGAGCCGAACAGCACTCTCAATCAGAGCATGCTGATGTCGGCCTTCGAGTCCATCCAGCCCAATATTGAACAAGTGGAGTCGTTGGCGCCGTTCTCGGCCCAGTCGAGCCGCTTGTCGCATTCGCGCAAAAGCGTTTTGTCGCGCGTTAGCGACCGCTCGAGCATCTGGGAGGCATCCACGTTCTATTCGCGGTCGCAAACGGTCGCCACTGTCTATCAGACCAAGTCGGGCCGGCCTCTGCTCGAGTCACTGCAGGCTAGCTTCGAACTCGAGGTGCAGGTGCCGCCGATCGAGACCGATTTGAACGTGATGCCCAAGGACAATATGTGCGTGTTGGACGCGTGTGATCCCGAGCTAGAGTACAAACTTGTGAACGCGGCTGTTCATGGCGTGGCTGTTTTTTTGAAGAATAGCGAACGCTATCCGTTGCACAGTCGCATTGTGGAAATAATTGTCGAGCGAGACTATTTTTACAACACAAGCTTGAATAAGGAGTTTCTCAAATTTGCCGAAGAGGAAATTTACATCAGTCCTAATTTTAAGCTCATTTTGCAGGTGAATGCACCCATTTTGTCGAATAGTGATTCGGCTAATAATTTTTTGTTTCATCGCTACACCAACCAACTCAATCCGGCTCACTATGTGCTCGACTTTGCGCCAAGCACTAATTTTGTGGCCAGTGATTTTTTGCACATAATCATGGACATGGAAAAGCCCGGCTACATAAATCAAATGCTTTTGGCCGACAAGATTTATTTCGAGTCCGAGTTCAATATACTAAATAGACAAGTAGGTTTTTTTCTTTTTTTTTCCTTTTTTTTTAATGAAAATAGGCATCGTGAAATTTCATACAAAACTTGCAATACAAAAATTAAAAAATTTTACATTTTTTGTTCTAAATGTTAAAAACTTGTTCTGTAAATGAAACTATGTGTAACAATTATTGATTAACTTTCTGCAGGAGTCTGCAAAATCTGTGCAAATTCTGCAAAATTGCACATTTTTTATAACTATTAAAAATAAAGTGGAATTTATTTGCACAGGTTTTGCAGATTTCTGCAGAAGATGAAATAACAGTTGTTTAACTTTGTTTCATTTATAAAACAAGTTTTTGACATTTAGAACAAAAGTTATAAAATTTTTTAATTTTTGTATTGGAAGTTTTGTACGAAATTTGACAATGGCCGAAAAATAACTAAGTAAAAAATAAATTTAAACAGTAATTGTTTCCGATTTTGAGATAAAAATTTAATCCGTTACTTAAATGAAAATTTATTTAACTAATAAACAAAGAGATTAAAAAAGGAAAATAATTATTGTAGAAGCAGTTTTGTATTTTCGAGGAGATGATTTATTATTATTTTTTCAAATTTAATTACTTTTATATTTATTTTATTTAATTTTGAAATTATTTTTTTATAACTTTTTGACCTATTAGGTCTATACAAGTTTTTGTGTCAATAAATAATAATAATATAATAATTATTTATTAGAAAAAAAGAAGAAATTATTAGATCAATTAGAAGCAAAATCGTTCTTTTTTAATTAACACATATTAATTGATTAGTATAATAAATATTTTCTCCAAATTAGGTCGATTGAAGCGATTTAATTTGGAGTCAGGACCATTAAAATAGTTAGGGAATTCGAATTTTCCGAATTAAATAGCTCTCACTAAACAGTTAAGTCACTGATTCAACTTGAAGAAACAAACAATAATATGCTCCTTGCTTTCTTAGACACTCGTCGGGATCAAGTTTATTTTTTTTTTTCATTTCAGTTTATATTTTTTTTTGCTTATTGTTATTGAGCTATTTTAAATCTAATATTTTATTTTAGAGAAGCAAGTCGAATATTATCTAATCAATTAATTTATAGCATCTTTATTTATTGCAAACATGAGAAGAATAAATTTATGAGAATCAAAAATAAATTGATAAGTTTTAAGTCATCAATTTTTTAATTTTTTTTAAATAAAAACCAGGAACGACCAAAAATTTTCACATTTTTGCATTATTAATGGAAAACTTAGGATTAACTTTAAATTCCTTATCAATACTCTAAGAGAGTATTTTCTTGATCCAAACTCATTTTGAAGTTTTTTAATTTTGATCAATCAAATTATTTATGTATTTGTACCGAGCTTCTTCAGAATTAGTTTAAAAAAAAAAAAAAAATGAAATAAAATAAAAATAAAATTAAAGTTAATAAAATGAGATAAAAAAAAGAATCAAAATAAAGTAAATAATCTAAAAACATGAAAGCTGAAAAGACATAAACTGGAATAGATTGTTACATGTGGCACATGTTTAAATAGTTCAAGTTTCAGGAAAAAAAGAAGAAATAGTAAGGTAGCAATTACACAATGGAGTTGAGTATTCAATATGTCTTGATTCGAAACCTTCTTTGTATTCCTTCACCAGTCTTTCAACCAATGGAATAGAATGACTCAGTCTTGTCCCAACATAAATCTCCCTCAATTCAAAAAGCCGATTCGAGACTGTTTGTAATTTTAGTTTATTAAAAGCCTCATGATGCACGATGTTGGAAGATTATCATATTTTAACCTAAGAATAGACCTGACTGCTGTATTCTGAATTGCTTGTAGTTTTTTGATATTATTTTCTTAAAATGAATTTAAGCAAGGAAAAGAATAGTCTAAAATTGATCCGACTAAAAATTTATATAAATTTCCTAGTGTGTTTTGATTGAGACCCCATTTTTTGTTTGACAATATTTAATAATATTTAGTCTTTTATTGCAGCGTTCATTAATTTCGTCTATTAGTATATTAAAGTTTAACTTATCAAAATTAATTAAATTAGTTTAAATTATCAAAAACAATTTTTTTATATAAATTTTTGAGGCTGAAAATTAATAAATCAGGTTTTAATCAATAAGATAGACATTTATAAAATTTGTTTGATTTTTTTATAAATAGGTATTTGTTTAATTAAAAGAGTTTAATTAAAAGAGAGGTTTTATTTTTTTTGACACTTTTATTAATATTTTGAGGTATTTTTTAACAAATTAGAGGTAACTTTAAATAAATTTGAGGTATAAAAAAAAACAGATAGCCAAAATAAAATAAGATTAGAAATGCTGCTTTTTTAAATTAATTTTCCTAACTTTTGTGAAAAAACGTCTCATTAAAGATTTTAAATCCGATTTATTGATAAACGTAAATTTATTTTTTAGGAGGAAATATTGGAAAGATTGAACAATATTGATCAATCTATTCTAGATGACAAAAATTTGATAAAATATGCCCAGGATAAAAATCAAAAACTCAAAGAAATAAATGACTCGTTCAGCGAATCGTTACATTTAGAGTAAATTATTTATTTTTTATTTTTTAAATGTAAGAAAAATTTTTTTTTTATTCAAAAGAAAAACCCTGAAAGAGTCCAGTAAAGACTATGAGCCAATGTGCTGGGCAATATCAAGCATTTTCGAAGCACTCAAGCTTATTTATTTAATAGAGCCCCACTATTACATTAACTGGTCTCTTTTGAAGCAACTTCTCCTCTCAAACTTTGAGCCGCTACAGCGAGAAAAAGGTCCTATGGGCGCCGCCAGAGCCAAACAAATTGAAATTTATTGTCTAAGACTATTCTACGAATACTTGTCATCCAGCATGAGCAGAAACCATTTTTGCACATTTTTATTCATCCATTCCATTCTAATCCAAACGCTAGACTCCAAAGATTCGGACAAAGTTGACACAATTTTCCAAATGCTCGACACAAGCATCTCGTCAACAATGGTGTTGAATGAGCCGAGTGCGTTCAAAAAACCATCGAACCTCAGCCTTTCGAGCTGGTCAAATTTGAACACACTCGAGCGCCTAAATCCAGCTGCTTTTAAAAATTTGGTCAAGTCAATTTCATTGAGCAATCACAAATGGAATGAATACTTTAATATTAACAATTGTGACATTACTGAAAAAGATGTTGATTTGATAAACTCGTGTCCCTTGGAACAGCAGTTGACTATAGTGGAAAAAATGGTCCTGTGGACTTGTTACCGGCCTGAAAAATTTTGCGACATTGTCTCTAAATTTAACATGTACCATTTGGGTGGTCTAATGCCAAAGACAAATGATCTTAATTTGAAAAATGCTTATAAACTGTCATCGCGCTCTGTTCCAATTTTAATTTCTACTCCAAAAGGTTTTTAGAATAAAACAACAAAATAAATTAAAAAAAAATAAAATAATTTTTTTCTTTGTTTTAAGAGCATGGATATTTTAGTGTGACTATCGAAATTGGAAAGTTGGCCAAAGAAATCCACGAGGATATTCGTGTGGTGATTTTATCTCTGGATGATGAAGAGAACAAAATTAAGCGTTTGGGGTACGCAATCAAAGAGTCGATTCGAAACGGCTCTTGGGTCGTGGTCGAAAATGTGCATCTTTTGAGTGAATGGTCACGTGATGTCTTAAAACTTTTATATGTAATTTTTTTTTTTTTTTTTTTTTTAAATAGGGCCTCTTTTAAACATTGAACCAGTAAATGGATGATTTAATTTAGAAATTAAATTCGTATTTTTTTTCCATTTTAAATTGAATGACATCAGTTAAGAAGAAAATTCAGGAAAATAAATATCACGGTTTTCTTGGAAAGTAAAAATTTTTAAATTTTTTTTCTAATTGTGAAATAATATTTTTGAAAAGAGTGCAATATTGGACAAATTTGTATTCCAAGCTCTGCTAAAACTCTGAAATTTATTGCATAGATTAATCGAGTATTTTTTGATGGTGTGCATTTTACAGAAAATTGAAGAGTTTTTGCAGAGCTTGGAATACAAATTTGTACAATATTGCACTCTGTAGAAAAAAAATTTAAAGATTTTAACTTTCTTTAATTTATATTAAATATATTTGTACAAAAAGAGCAAGAAACTCGAGTGTTTCTATTATTATAGTAGTAATATTTGGCAAATACATTTTTTATTGAAATCATTTTTTTTAAAGATTTTTGAATAGTTTTGCCAAAATTTTGTAAAAGTCTTCAAATTTTTTTTAAAATTATTTACAGATAAGCTACAGAGCTTTTATAAAAGCTCCAGAATTGGCTAAAATACGTAACTTTACGTAATTTTACATTATTTTTTGTAATCTTACTTAATCTTACGTGATAAATTACACAATTTTTGGTAAAATCTGGTAAAATCTGATAAAATTTGTTAATGAAAATAAAACTCATCAAAGTAAAATTCAAAGCTATTTAAAGTTCGTGCGATGCAAAACTTCCACACTATCTTCAGATATGGATTTCGATCTCATTTTTAGATTCTACGTACAGTACTGCTACGAAAAACTGTTTTTACGTGAAATTACGTAAAATTACCAAAGTAAAAAAAAGTAATTTTACCGGATTTTACGTAATTTTACGTAAAAAGTAAAATTCCAAAAAATACTACTTTTTTTGAGAATTTTGGCATTTTTTGACTTTTTTGAAATTTTTTGGTCCTGAATGCGAAAAAAAAAAAATACTTTTTTTCACGTAATTTTACGTGAAATTTTATTTAATAGTGGTAAATTTTTGTAATTTTTAGTAAAAAAAAGTAAATTTTGTACAAATTTAAAAAAAGCTAATTATAAACAATAAACAAAAATGCAAAAACAAAAATGTTTTTTAATGGTGTAAATGCTCATGAAAACAATCACGTATCAATTTTTTCATTAAAATATTTACTTTTTATTTCCTCCATTTCATTATGAAATTTTTTTTCATAAAACCCTAGAGTCTGACCTTTGTCATTTACAAATCTCTTTATTATTTCACTTCTGAGACGATTTGTAAATGGCTTATTATTGACTTAATTTTTTTTTTAGATTTTTTAAAAATAATATATTTTAAACTTAAATATAAGAATACTTATGGTTTCAATAGCTTCGCTATCACTGGAACTACTATAAGTTCTTTCGGCCTTTCTTTTGGTTCCTGGTGAAAAGAAAGAAATGTCAGTTTCACCCCCAATAATTAATTTTTTAATGGCATCATTTTCGCTATTAAGTTTCGAAACATTTGTGTTTAGCTTATTAATTCATTCATTGTAAATAAAGTTTGTTCTAAAGATGCACGGTTTGATGACTTTATCTCATTCAAGAGCTTATATTAGTCAATATTAAATTATATTTTTCCTTTACGCGAGAAACAAAAAACGTCGGAAAAAACGTCAAAAAATACGTGATTGTTTTCATGAGCATTTACACCATTAAAAAACATTTTTGTTTTTGCATTTTTGTTTATTGTTTATAATTAGCTTTTTTTAAATTTGTACAAAATTTACTTTTTTTTACTAAAAATTACAAAAATTTACCACTATTAAATAAAATTTCACGTAAAATTACGTGAAAAAAAGTATTTTTTTTTTTTCGCATTCAGGACCAAAAAATTTCAAAAAAGTCAAAAAATGCCAAAATTCTCAAAAAAAGTAGTATTTTTTGGAATTTTACTTTTTACGTAAAATTACGTAAAATCCGGAAAAAAATTAATTTTTTTTACTTTGGTAATTTTACGTAATTTCACGTAAAAACAGTTTTTCGTAGCAGTACTGTATATGAAAATGTAGAATAGAATTTTTTGGCAAGGGGGGTCTGAAACATTACAGCCTTATATAAAGTTTATCTTATTTAAGCTTTTTTATCTCAGAATTTTATCAAACGAATCTACTCGATCGACATATTTTCTGATAGAGAATTAAATGCTCTATATTCTGAGCTAGTTATCTTAAAAAAAAAAAAAAAATTTAGAATTTTTTCGGAAAAAAATCGGAAAAATTTTGACATTTTTTAACTTTTTGGGGATTTACTTTTTTCCAAACCCCTTAACCTATATATTTTTATACAAATTCTAGAACTAGACAAAATTCTGAACAAAACTATGATTTTACTTTTTTTATTTATTTAGTTAAAACATTTTTATAATCGCTCAAAAAGTGTTCTAAAAAAATTTTTTTTGAAATTTTTAGTAATTTTTCAGACTTTTAGTAACTTAAAAATGTCACTTAAGTAAGCCTTTTACCAAAGTAGAATCTCAAATTTTGGAAGCTGAGCTGAAAAAAAAGAGGTTGTTGAAGAATCAGATGAAACATCTTCTGAACCAGTAACTTCTTCAAATTTTGATCCCATCGGTGATGAAACTTTTTTTTATACGATTTCTATCCTGAATGGGAAGCAGAAGCTAAAATTTATGTTGAATCCGAGACAAAAAAAAAAGAATGTATTTTCAATGTTTCAGCTCTTTCGTTCGCAGTGATATTTTGGAACAAATATCAGACCACCCTTGCCAAAATAAATACATTTTTGAAGGGAAAAAAATTTTTTTGATTTTAAGTACATTTAAATAGCTTTGAATTTTACTTTGATGAGTTTTTTTTCACTAAAAAATTTTACCAAAAATTTTGCAAATTATCATATAAGATTAAATAAGCTTACAAAAAATAATGTAAAATTATGTGAAGTTACGTAGCCAATTTTGAACCTTTTATAAAAATACTGCATCTAATCAGATCAAAATTGGAATTAAAGAAATATTCAGGTTATTGGAATTTCTTTATTAATATTACCATTTAGGTTTACTTTGGATTCTTGAGTCAAGAAAATACTTTATCCAGTGAATGAAGTAGTGTGGAAGGCTCAAAGAGTTTATATAAAAGGCCGTCATGCCAGGACCTGTCAAAAGCTTTCAAAATTTCAAAAAACAAAGCATTGACTTTTTTCTTTCTATTAAATGGTTCTAAAAGATAGAAAAGATTGTCTTTTTAACTTGGAAAACTTGTTCTGAAGATTTTTTGGAACTGATTTGGAATGCTTTATTTGCAGCATTTATTATTCGATTAGTTAGATTAGTTTTGGTTACATTTTTAATGTAATAAAAAATAAAAATACAACGCACTTGAATAAAAAAATAAAAAAATTTAAAAAGCAGATCTTTATTACACTTCTAAATTAGCCTAAAAAAAGATTTTTTTACTGTACTGGTGATTGTAATAAAAAAATTATTATTCATTTTGTGTTTTTCTTAATAAATTTGTTTAATTATTTATTGATTGTGCAAAAAAAAATCTAAAAAAGAACTATTGAATTGATTTAAAAAAAAAAAGAAAAAAAAAAGTTGATGAAAAATTTGTTTCTTGGTTCAATTTTTATTTGTTAATTTATTTATAAATAAATATTTATTTATTTTTTTATTTATTAAAGGATATAAAAGACTCAAGTCGTTCAAAAGAAGAAATGGAACTTTGGAACGACTATAGTTTGAATATACCAGAAACCAAGAATGAAAGGACACGAAACAGACGAATTGGTATACACGAGAATTTTAGGCTATGGTTGCTAGCTGATATGGAAAATTTGTACAAAATACCAGGTTTTAAAAAAAAATAATCTCAATTATTTTAAATAATTAAAAAAAAATTTTAAATATTTTAAAGATTCATTAATATTTGATTCAATCAAAGTAGTGTCACAAAAGCAGGACATGGAACAAACATATATGAGTTGCATAAAAAATATAGAGTCAATAAAGGTAAAATTTTTTCAATTTAAATTATTTTTTTAATAAATTTTTATTTAATTTCATTTAATTTAGACAATGAACAAAAGTTGGATTGAAGAAGCTTCGACATTGCACAGTTTGATTACTCACAACGAATTTAGAAAACTGAATGAGTGGCATTTCCAAGATTTTTTTAATTATATAAAAATACTGAAAGATCTTGACGAAATGATTCAAGATGCTGATTCAGATCTGGACAACATTCAGTTCAACGTTCTTAATGATTTAATTTATACTGTTCAACTAAAAGATCATGTTGATATTCTTTTTGCCAAAAAATTAATCAAGCAGATTATTATTGACAAGGTAATAATATTTAATTTTTTTTATTTGTTTATTATAAGATTTATTTATTCAATTAAATCTCGAAAAGCAATCCAATCTGTAAATTTTAATCCATATCTATTTTAAAAATGTAATACTGCTGCATACTTTTTTGCACTTAATTTTACAATTTTTCTAATGTGAAAAAAGACAAAAAATAAAAAATTGATTATTGATTTGATTTGCATACAAAAAATAAATTATTTTAGCTAAAAAATAATATAAGCTGCGGTATTTTTTTAAATATTTTTTATTAACTTTAATTTTAATTTAACAAAAAATTGAAATTTTTTTTTTCTTTTAAATTCATAATGCCTTAAATCTAAAAAAGCATCTTGCTATCAAAAATTCGGCCAAAATCAAATCCTAACTTATTTGCTTTAAAAATTAATCCATTGTTAATTTATAAATAATCTTTAAAAAAAAACAATTAAAAATAATATTCAAAAAATAATTTTTTTTCTAAAATTTGAACAAAACAAAAAAAAAAGTAAAAAAAAATTGTGTAAAAGGTTTTTTAGATTTTTGAGTATGCTGAAACACTACAGCAAAAAAAAATAAAAATTTTTGTATTAAGAAACATTAGTCTAAAAAAAGTCTAACATTAATTCACCGCTGACCTTTTTTAAAAAGATTGAATTTAAAATTTATAAATAAATTAAATATCGTTTTGAAAAATCATTTTAATTTTAAGAATAACTAATTACAGTTATTAATAGAGTTTATTTTAGAATAAGAGCTCGTTTAGGAGTTAAATATTTCATATAATTTTTTCCATTTATCTCTTCGTATTAGTAATAAAAAATTAAAAAATGTTTAGAAACTGAATAGATTTTTGAAGTATTTGGATCAAATTTGATAATTTAATTGAATTTTTTATGGAGATTTAAATTTAAGAAACAGATAAATTTTGAATTTAATTTAATTGAATTTTATTAACTTGATTATTTTTAGTGCTAGAAATAATTCGAGTTCAATTTTTTTGCCTTAAGATTGCGCGTTCGTTTTTGTAAATACGTAAAAAAATTTTAAGTTATTCAAAAGCATAAAAGTAAAAATAGACTTTCAATTTAAAGCAATAGTTTAGACAAAAAAATTGAAGCTTGATGTAAGAATCGATGTACCGAAATAAGGTCTATTTGCTTTAGGTGACTAAATTTATAAAAATAAATTGAAAATCAAATTGTTTTTTTTTAAATAGCTTAGGAGCTTTTTATTTTAATTAATCAAATAGTTATACAAAGAAAACATTTAAAAGATGAATTTGATTTAGATCTAATGTCGAGCAAGAAAAAAAGAAATCTAGTCAAAAATAAAAAAAGTGAATTTATGCATAAAAAAACAATAGGTCTTGCTATAAAATACCTTATTTAATTTCAATAGAACAAGTTTAGTTTATATTTTAAATTTTCATTCAGGTAAAATAAATAAATTAAAAGCGTTGTGTTGAATAATTGTTATTTTCTTAAAAGTTAATAATTAATATCAGGTTTGTATTAAAAGTAAATTTTGAAAATTCTGAAATTTTTGTAACAAACTGGGGCAAAATGTTATTTATTGTACATTTTTATATTTTTACATTTTTACATTTTTGAGAGAAAAAATAAAAATCTCAAAATCAAAAAATCTAAAAAAATTTTCATTAAGAAAAGTAATTATAAATTCGCAATTAATTAAAAGGGATTTTCAAAAAATTATCCTTGGTTTTTATATTTAAATTTTTCTAAAACTCCTTTTTAATTAATTGCGAATTTATTATTACTTTTCTTAATGAAAATTTTTTTAGATTTTTTGATTTTGAGATTTTTTTTCTTCTCTCAAAAATGTAAAAATGTAAAAATATAAAAATTTACAATAAATAACATTTTGCCCAAACTGGGCTGAAAAAAAAATTTGAAAAAACATAAAAATTAATTAAAATTTTTTAAAGGCGAATTCTATCAATTAAAGTAAAATAATGACTGTCAAAAAATTAACAACTCTTCCAAATCTTTTGATAAATTTTTAATACAATGAAGCATAAAATTGAAAATTTTTTTTCTTCTACTCTTTGAAAAATATCAATTGTCAGAAAAACTGAAAAAAATATTCAATTATTAAATTTTTTGAAGATAACTCCACATCTTTTAAATTTTACTAGAAGTTTTATTTTTGATGATGTTACTTGTAAATTGAAAATTACTTAATTAAATTTTTTTTGATACTTTAACACTAATCACTTAAACAATCTTAGAAAATTAAATAAAAAATAAATCTAAAAGTCTTTTTAGTCGGTGTAAAGCAAAAATTTTGAAAAAAAAATTAAAATAAATTTTTTTTTTCAGAAATTCGAAGCATCGCAACTTTTAGAGAACAGTGACAAATTTTACTCAACAATCCAAAAAAGTCACCAATCAAGGTAATTTTAAAAGAATTAATTAAAATGAAATTTTTTTTAATTAAAAATTAAACTAAGCCAACTTATTCAGGATTTGAGCAGAATTTTAAGTATTCTAACATTCGATGAAAAGATAACCGAGTACGAACCAGAAGTCTATCGCTATGAGACTAATTGGCCGACCGTATGGCAATTTGGAGATGATTTTGTACCCAAAAGTCAACAATTATTGAAAACAATTGGCTCATTTTTGGACCAAATTGATGATGTGTTGAAAACAACTGGCGAAATTTGCACAAATTTTAGTTCCATCGTCCTAAAAGACGATTTAATCAAATATAAATCAATTTTTGAAAAAATAAAATCAGGCATTAAATCAATTCTAAATTGCATCAAAGGAGTTGAGCACATTAATGAAAAACTTTCCAATTTTTACAGCATAATTCAAAATTTTAGCAGAAAAGAAAAAATTGATTTTTTCCAAGCCAGCGAATTTTTAGTGCAAAATGCAACAACTTTGTCAAAAATTTATCTCAATCTTTACACAGAGTCCAAAGCTTCAAACAAAGATTGTAATCTGCTGCGATTGGATCTAGACATTCCAATAGACCCATGGATTACCATGAAACGATTGACTGTAGACAGGTTTAACCAAGTCTTAAAAGAGTCCAAGATAAAATCGGCACCTATAATTACAGACTCGGAAAGTAGGCAGATTTCAGCTGAAAACTTGTTCTTTCTTGAAGTGGTTGATGATGTTGATGAACAAAATGAGCAGAGTTTAATTATTGAAAATGTTTATTTGTCCAATGCTTGTTATGATTTGATGACCAAGTCTTTTGTGTCAAGTAACAGGAAAATGTTGAGCAAAATCCCACTGGTAAAAATAACTCCAATAATAGACATGACTCATATAGCCCAAGACGCATTTAAGCAAGTTCCTTTTATTGACCAAAATGGCGACATAATCTGTATGTTTGGCATAAAATTTTGGCACTGCACAAACTCAAGTCTGTCAAGTACTTTGAGCCAAGAAAGCAATGTGGAAAAATCTAATTCACCCAACAAGCTGAATCAATCAACGCCCGTTCATTATCCTCTTCATTTTCAAATAAAAAATTTATCTCATAATTTTTTAAATGCATTGAATTAAAAACAACGGGATTTTTTTACATTTTAAAATTTTATTCTTTTAATAAATAAATTTTTTTAAGATTTTTTTGTTTTATTTATTTTAAGATAAGCAAATTCAGTTTTGATTTTTTCTAAAATTCTTTGATAAACTGATTAGAATATGAAAACTTTGGAAATTTTTTTTTCTATAGTAACTAAGGGGAATAACAAGAATTTTTTGGACGGCTTTGGGTGTTGTGAATTTCAAATACAAATTGAACAAAAATTCCTCATTTTTTGATAAACTAAAATTAAAGTCAAAAAAAAATACTAGAAAAAATACTGCAATATATAGCAACATACTTTGTTGTACCTTTTTTAGCTAAAAAAAAATCTATTCTCTTTTTCTTAGCAAATCAAGTAAATAATCTATTTAAGTCTTATTGACACTGCATTTTTGTCTTTTTTTACACGAGGAAAATTATTTTAGGCAAATGTTGCAGTATTTTTTCTAAAATTTTTTATTAACTTTAATTTTAATTTATCAAAAAATGAAGAATTTTTTGTTCAATTTGTATTTGAAATTCACAATACCACGGCTTTGGAGATCTTGAAGTTTAATAGTTTTAGACTACTCTTATTTTAAGCTTAATTAATCAAACAAAAATCTAAAAAGTAAAGAAGGAACTCAATTTCCAATTTATTTTTGGTATAACTTAATTTTTAGGAAATTAATTAATAATTTGGGAGATTAAGCAAAAAAATCTAAATTATAAGAGTTGAATCAATGTAATAAAGTAACAGCTTCAAAAAAAGTTCAAACTGAAAAATTTTAATAAAAAAAGTTTATTAAAATTTATCAGATAAATGAAATTTCAAAAAGAAAATAATACAAAAGATTTTTGATTTTTTCCAGACTAATATTTAATCAGAGATAATTATTTTTTTCTTATAAATTCTTAAATAAATTGAAGTAAATGCCAATGAATCGCTGCAGAAGTTTGTTGTTTATTAAAATTTTTTTGAAGTTTTAAAAGCTGTGAAATTTTTTTAAAATATAAGAGTAGATTTTTTTGTTTTTGAATGCATTAAAAAAGGCAACTGTTTTATTCGTTTTAAAAATGACACCTTCAAGTCGATTTAAAAAATCAAAATTCTATAAATAATGTTAATTTTCTAAGTGTAAAAATTTATTTAATTGAAGCCCGTATATAGAAAAATATATTTATGAAACAAGAAAAAAAACTAGAAACAATTTTAAAAATATTTAGTAATAATTTTTCCTAGAGTTTCTTAATTGATAATATAAATTTCTTTTAACAAATTACATTCCAATTTAGTTATGCGCATTTTCATTTAACATTGTTGCCCAAAAAATAAAAAAAATTATTTAAAATCTTATTAGAAAATAATTGAAAAAATTAAATAGAATCTTTTTAATTACAATTTTTAATAAAAATTACGAAGATTCAAAAGAAGATGAGAATAATGTTGTCCATTTAGATAAAAAAGTTACAGTAAAAATTTTAAACTTTTTTACTTTGATTCAAAGGATCAAACTGAACCAAATTCAGAAAAAAAAACAAAAACTAAAAAATAAAATAATAAGAAATTAACACAAAAATCCTTGAACAAATCTTAGGTATTTTTATAATAATCAAAAGGATTTCATAGTCTCAATGACAAAATTTGCTGAAATAAAAAAAAATTTAATTGTTACCTATAAATTTTTTCTTAATAAAACATTAAATCACTTAAAATTATTTAGCTTTTAATCTGCATACAAAAAAAAATTTAAATCAGAAATTCTCGAGAATTTCTCTTGGATTCATAAAAATAGATGTGCGTTTTTTTTTCAAATCTTATTAATTAACTAAAACCCAGAAGTAAAAATAAAATCTTAATCAATATTTTGAATATTTGCAATACAAAATTATTAAAAATTAGTTAATATTAAAATATTATTTAAAGCCATAATTTGGATACTTTAATGTGGATTTCAAATTTTTCTTGAAAGTTTTCAAATAAATCAACTAAAGATTAATTTTAAAAAAAGTTTTTTTTTTTTAAATTAAAATTCATTTTACATTGCTGATTTTTAAATATTCTATTTTGCTTTAATAAAAATTAGTAACAGGTCTAAAAATAGAATTTCGTCCATTTTTAATAAAATTTATTTCTTTAAAAAAAGATAAAATGAAGAATCTATAAAAATCATCTTTGAAAATGTCTGGTCTGTTATGGAAATGCGTAATCAAAAAACAATTGTCTCACATAATCTCTTTTGAAAAATCAATAGGTAATTTAGACTGACAAATTTAATTTTTATCAATTTCAATGGGATCACTTTATTTAGTTTTTTCTGTGTTCTAAGTGATAAATCGAACACAACCGGGGCCTGTAAGGAAGCAAGTTGTTTCCAAGCTGTATGTCCAAAGCCCACGCTTTTGCAGTGTTAATTTGAAAATTGTTTTGGAACAAAAAGATCGAATTCACTCAACAAATGAATTCAACACCCCTGCCTTCTTTATTTTAAAATTAAAAATTTATCTCATTATTTTTATTTGAATCTAGAAAAAAAAAAAAAAGAAGCAATTTTTATCATTTTAAAATGCTATTCTTTAATAAATTAAAAATTTGAACATTTTTCTTTTTGATCAATTTTAAAATGACAATTTGAGTGATATTAAAGGTGAAATTTGTTATTTTTTTTCTCGAAGATTTGCTAAGAAATATTTATTTCAAATCTATCGCTAGGTGATTTGAAATTTTGAAATTTGTTTATATCATCGAAACGCTTCAAACAGTCCTCACAGGTAGATAAAATATTTCGAATAATTATGAATCACATTCACCTATGAGAAAAAATTCTTTCAACGTAATTTAAATGAGCCTAGCTACAGCTTTAAAAGATTTTTCTATTTTCATTTCAATTTAAAGCTTTTTTTAAAGCAAGTTTAACAAAAAAAAATTTAGAAATTTTCTTAACCCGCTGCTGCGGAGATACCCAAACGACTCTGGTAGTCTAAGTACAAAAATTCAACAATGGACATAAATCAAACAGGAAACTCGAAAGAGAGAAGAGAGCAGCTCAAAAGGGAGATAGACGTGCTGGGCAAAAATCTTCCATTTAAATTTGAGAAAAATTCCCAGCTCAGAATTCTGAAAGCCATTTGTACATACATCAAAAAGGACAAGCACTTGGGCCACATTAACCAGCTTAATTGTGACACTGAGCCGTCATTCTGCAGCACAAATGACACCAACATGGATCAGATTAGCTCGGGCTTCATCACTTGTTTCACCAACAAAGGAGACCTAGTCTACATATCTGACAACATAAGCGACTACTTTGGAATTAATGCTGTAATTTTTTAATTTGGCAAATTTTTTTATTTGCTGATTTGATTCAATAAACTTTAAAAGTTGGATGTACTTTTTGCCTATGACAACATTTCCGAAATACCTTGTAAGCATGACTCGGCAATTTTTGCAAAATTGTTCCGCAATTACCAAAGTTACGTGCTGCCCAACAAAATAAGCTTCTACTCAAGTTGGTTTGTGTCGCGTATTCAAAAAAAAAATATCTACTTGAACGAATATAAAGTAATTTCAAAATTTTTTCAAAAAAAAATTTTTTTTTTAATTTTCAAAAGAAAGTTTTATTAAATTCAGAGTTGTTTAAAAGTCCCAAAAAAAGTCCAAGTACGGAATTTTTTTTATTAAATTGCTAGATCAGGCTTCATATCAAAAAATTTATATACTCTTGGATTATCTAATGCAAAAAGATTTGCCATATTTCAGAATTTTCTTGCAATTTTTGCATAAATTTCTTCTTCAGTATCCAAAATTTTAAAGACTGGACTTGGACTTTTGAATTAAAATTTAAAAATTCAAAGTCCGGACTTGGACTTGACTTGAGACTTGTGACTTTTAAAAAACTCTGATTTAATTAAAATTTTTTTTTGGTAATTTTTAAAAGAAAATTTTATTTAATTTTTAAAAGAAAATTTTTTTTAATTTTTGAAAGAAAATATTTTTTTTATATAAAAGAAAATTTTATTTAATTTTTAAAAGAAAATTTTTTTTAATTTTTAAAAGAAAATTTTTTTTAATTTTTAAAAGAAAATTTTATTTAATTTTTAAAAGAAAATTTTTTTTAATTTTTAAAAGAAAACATTTTTTTATATAAAAGAAATTTTATTTAATTTTTAAAAGAAAATATTTTTTTATATAAAAGAAAATTTTATTTAATTTAAATTTTTTTAGCAATTTAAAATGAGCGGTCATTATGACGCTGCAACTGAATTGTTTGTGTTCACATGCGAGCCAGTTTTGTCGACGAGCAACAGAGACGTGCTCACACTCACCCATCCAAGATGCTTCAAGTCAACCCACAAGCTTAACCTGCAAATGTTGGACTACACTTCCACATTCTACCAATTTCTTGGCTACACTAGCATTGATTTTCAGGAGATGTTCAACCTTTATCGCTTGATTAGCGCGGACTCCCTGCAGACGGTCGTCAAACGACACAAAGATCGTAAGATCTAAATTTCGAAATCAAATTTTATCTAATTTTATCTTTTTTTAAGTTTTGCTTGTCAAGAACACACGAGGCTACATCGACAGAGTTAAGCTGGCGCACAGAAATGGCGGCTACATCGACTGCCTGTTGAACATGTACTATGATCCCAAGGGATTTATTGTCTGTGTCTACCAATTAATCAAGTACTTTATTTAATTAGAATAAATTGGAAAATTTTCTCTTTAATTTTTTCTTTTTTTTTTTTTTTTATTAAAAGTGACGAGGACATAGAAAATTACATGAACTATATGAGTGTGTTTAATTGCTGTAAAAACCTGGAGAAAAGCGTTGAGATAAATGAGGATTTTAGTCCGGTGAGCTCGGACGATGGCGAGTTTTCGCATGGCAGTCCGGCTGTTAAGCACAAATTAGAACAGGTGAGTGATGAGGAAGAAAAAGTGGTCAAAAAGACTAAATTAAATGTGGCCGAGGCATTGGATATTTACAACATTGAAGAAGCTCTCAAAAAAGAGTTGTATTCGCCCAGATGCCTAAATTCCAATGGATACACAAGTTGTGACTATGGCCGAAATTGTTTTCCAAGTGACAATTATTTTGGTCATGCAGAATCCAGTACTTGTGAGTATAATCAAAATGAGAGTCAAATTGAGAATAATTTGGACAGCTTTGACTTTGAAAATCAATTTCTGCAAGATTGTGATTTGGAAAGCTTTAAGTGTGCGTATAATTTGTCCAGTGACTATTTAGGCGATTCAAATGAAAAATTCAACATCAATAGCCAATATTGCACCATTAATTATGACAATTTTTTTAATACTATTTACGATAGGCAAATTTATTAAATTTTTTTTTTTCTATTTAAATTTGGCTAACTGCTGGAAAGTTTAGCTCTTAATATTTATTGGATTTATTCTAGTCCTTGCTGGCAATGTGACTAGTTTGAGTCAATAAATTAGATATATACTCAATTTTTTTTTTCTAAAATATTTTTTTGCTATAAATTCAATAAAATTTTTGAGATGCAAAAATTATTTATTTTTTATATGTGTTAAAAAAAAACAATGTCAAAAGACTGTTTACCACAAAACAAAACCTTCTCAACACAATTTTTTGTGGTAAATAGAAAAAACTATTTGTGCTATTTTAATTTCCATTGTCTATTTCAATTAGCATCAAAAGCCAGTCACCTTTGAAGAAAGCTTTTTTGGTATATTTATAAAATTTAAGTAACCAATATGCGGTTTCAGCAGAATTTTTACCAAATTAATTTTAAAAAATTGAATCAATAAATTGGCAAATTGAAGTGTCAGATCAAATTTTAAGATCAAAACGATCATTTAAAATTTCAAAACTTAATTAATCTATTGATTTTGATAATTTTTATGAAATAAATACTAAACATTACTAGACATGTTATGTCTAATTATTGTTCATTATCAAATAAACATCAAAATGATTGATCTCTAAATTATTTGACAAAAACAGTCAATAATTTAGATAATTCAGGTTAAGTTAATTCACAAATTCAAATTTATAACTTTTATATCCATTTATTCAAACTGAAATAATTTTATTTTTCCACTTAAATAAATTTAAAATTTAAAAACAGTGAATTTTTTTGTCTTTGAAAGTAAATTTTTATTAAAATCAATTAAAATATTTAAACCTATTAAAGTTCAATAAAAAGGAACACTTTAAAATTTAAAATATGAAAATAAACTTGACATGACATGTCAAGTAATTGCTTTGGAAAAAATTGATTTTACCTCTATTATTTAAAAAAATATTACAATTTATATTTTGATCTTTTGATCTTGATCTTAAACTTCAATTTGCCAATAAATTTTTAAATATGATCTTAACTCAATGAAGCTTTTTATTTTTTCTTTAAAAACTGTTTTGAAAAGGTTATTTTTTGCATGCTTTCAACTGATTTATTGTATAAATTTTCTTTCCCTTATTTCAGTAAATCATATCAGCGGTACAAAGAAAAATAGTTACGCTGAAAATTAGTTGTGCATTTTTAAGTATTTCCATCTTTAAATATGAAATTTTCACTATTGTTTATATACGAATAGTTACTTATTTTAATTTTTTTAGAGTCTCAACTTAGATGAATTATTTTTCAAAAAATAAAATTCAGACAAAAGTAGCCATGCCACTTTGTTTACTATTATAAAAACTTATTTGTTATGACTGAATCTTTTCAGTTAAAAAAAAAATTAAATTTATATAATTACTTAATCATTTTATTAAAAAAATATTTTTTAATAAAATGATTGATAATAATTCTCAAATTAGAATAAAATATTTGTGGTCAGACCGTCTGTCTAACGAAAAAAGACCGGTCTTTCAGACGGACGACCGGTCACCAACCCTAGAATTTAGTTAGTTCCTATCCATTATGCCCAACACTTTTAATTAATGATAAAAACAAGTATACTTTTAAATAGTTTATAAATAATTGTTGAGCTTGTTGGGGTGTATTACACACTCATTCTGATATTAATTTATAAGTTTTTTGTTAGGATTTAAACAGTTTACTTATTTAAATTAAAACTAGTTCTGGGCGGCGGTCAAATTTGACCGGCCGGTTTACGGCCGGACTAGAACGGCCAGTTGGCCAACCAGTATAAACAGCCTATTTTGGCCGTGAATTTCACGGCCGCATTTAAGACCGTCCGTGAATTTCACGGCCGAATTTTAGACACCCGTGAATTGGCCGGTCGTCTGTGGACCGTTTTTAAAAAGGCCGACCTTTCCAGGGCCTGCCACAAGCCAGACCGACCGTGAAATGGCTGGGCAAATTTTAGAAAACTGTGAGGTGGCCGGCCATAAAACGGTCCAAAAAAAAATTAACTTGAATGTTTAAAAAAAAATTTAAAGGTATCAATAGTAGCATTTATTATTTATCAAAATTTTGGATCAGGTAATTTTTAATTATTAACCCTAATTTATTCGATATTTTTCAAAAATCTAAGTAAAATTTTTTTTTTGAAGTTGATGATCAATTCAATAAATCATTTCAATTCAAAGAGTTTATCCTTAGATATCAAAATTAATCTTTGAATTAATTGAACAATTTTTAATGTAAAATATTTTACATGTTATGTAGATTTAAAAAATAAAAAAAATTTATTCCAAAAATATTTGTAGAAAAGATCGATCTCTTGAATTTATTACTTATTTGGAATTTTAATATTTGAAATTCATTTTTAAATTTAATTTTAATTTTGAGTGATAGATACAAATACTTTTGAAACAAAAAATTTTAAAATAAACTCTACAAAAATTCAATTTAAAAAAATTTAGAATTAAATATCGATTTTATCAATGGATTTAGAGAATATTTTTTTTAATTATTTAATTTTTTTAATCTTCATAACATGAAAAGCATTTTACATTAAAAATTGTTCAATCAATTCAAATATTAATTTTAATATCTAAAGATAAACTTTTTATATTGAAATGATATTTTGAATTGATTTTCAATTTCAAGATGCCAATTAAATTTTTTTCTAAAATAGCTGTTTTTTGTTAATTTATTTATTATTAAAAACAAGAATCAAAATTTTTAAATGATTGCTTAAAAAATTTTTTTTATAGAAAAATTATAAATAAAAAAAAAAGTCTTTAATATAATTTCAATTTAATTCGTTTTTTTTCAATTGAATTAAATTGTCTAAAACCCATTATGATCTAATCATTTAATTGTTTTAATCAGAATAAATTTAAATTAAAACAAAATAAATAAAAATTGTGTTATTGTTTTTTTATAAATTCTCTCAGAGATTTTTGATCTTGGGAGCAAAATTGAATTAAGCATTTATAAAGACTTGAAACAGTGAAATTTTTCGATTTTAAAACATCAATCATTTCATTTAGAATATTCTTTATTTTCTCATCATGAAAAGTACAATAGTGTAAATCTCGCTCTGCTTGACTAGCAGCAATTAATTGTATGATAACTTAAAAAATATTTAGAAAATTAAATAAAAAACTCTACTTTTTTTACATTTAAGTTGAATATCGCCATTAAAAACACCACAACCCCAATTACCAGATGCAATAGGCATTTGTTTTGCGCCTGAACTAAAACCAATATATGCCTTAGTAATTTCCCTATCTATAAAATTTTTTTTATATTGGATTTTAGAGTCTTGGTAGTAAAGAGCATCTATCGCTAATACATCTGTCATTTTACGCCCACACTTATCTCTTTAAAAAATTCAATTTTTATTAAAAAAAAAAAGAATAATTTTAAATTTAAGTTATTTACTTTTGAATATTATCCTCAAAGTTGCCAGACCACTTAAACGACCAAGCATAGCCAGAATATGTACTAAACTGTTCTGAACCACGTATAATAATACATTCGTTATTTGCCATTGGTTCCATGAAAAGCATTGACACAATCAGTTCTGGACAAATTAAAAATCGAATTTCTTCTTGAACACAGCCTGAATTTAAAACACCTCCTCCGATATATTTATTGGCAAAGTCAACCTGAAGTTTCCCCTTACATTCCTCAATTGATTTTTCATTTGAAATGGATGGAAATCGAATTTTATTTTCCGAATTGACAATTGTTTGAATATCGAAATCATGAGAAAAGCGGCAAAATGTTATATTTCCTATTTCTTTTTCATCTTTATTAATTATTCGATCAAAATAGTGAAGAAGACATTTAATTTTTTCAATTTTGACCTCATTTACTTCTTTGTGGTGTGATTTAGCATACCAACTAAAAATAAAATGTTTGTAATAGATTTTTTTTAGATTTTTTTCTAATTTTTAGTAAAAAAAAATAATAAAATACAACCATAAAACACCTAGAATGGTTTTAAATATAAGATTGGTTAAAAAGTTAGCGTTGAAGATTTGTTATCAATTGGAAAAATTATTTTACAATTCATGTTAAGAAGTATAGTTTTTTTTTTTTTACTAATAAAATAAACTTTTTTGCTGAAATAATTTTGCCCAAAACTTCTCTAGCTATCCTTTAACAATTATTTCTATTTAGTAAATAAATATTTTAATCTTAAAAAAATTTCAAATTTATATGTCAAAGAAATTTTAGTAGAAAAAGAATCGGTCAACCAACACGATGAATCAAGTGTATCTTTATAATCATTCTAAAGTTTTCTTTTCACTATTCCTCTTAGATTCACTCATCCGACAAGGATTTATTCAAAAAATTCTTATTTATTCCGACAACTTTTGTTTCATTTTTTTAAAAGGTCAAAAAGATTAAAAATTCTCAAAAAGATTTTCCTAGAAAAAATCAACAATTTTTGTATAAAAAGAGGGAAAATTTGCAAAGCCTTATTAACAAAAACATTTTTCTATAGAAAATTGTAAAAATAAATTTCTAAAATTTTAATTTAATTTAACTATATTCAGAGTTGTTTAAAAAGTCCCAAAAAAAAATCCAAGTCCAGAATTTTTTTAAAAATTTGCTATATCAGGCTTCATATCAAAAAATTTATATACTCTTGGATTGTCTAATGCAATAGATTTGCCATATATCTCAATTCTTCTTTAGTATTCAAAATTTTAAAACCTGGACTTGGACTTATAAATGAAAATTAAAAAAAAAAAGTCCGGAATTGGACTTGACTTGAGACTTGTGACTTTTTAAAGTCATACAACTCTGACTTTATTTATTTTTTTTTTATTTTGCCTTTGAATTTTAAACAAATATTAATAACAAAAAAACAAAAATTATTTTTTCTAGCTTACTAATTATATTATTGATATTTTATTTTGCTATAGTTTGTTTATTTGTCATTTAATTATCGTTCTTTAATTAAAAAGTAATTCAAATGAAATGATAAAATTAAAAGCCTCGCAATCCAAGCCTTATCTCAATCTTAATCTTATTGTAAATTTGATCTTTTCTCGAATACATTAAAAAAGGTTTTATATTAAAAATTCTATTTCTTGGACCAAAAACTGGTTAAATATATTCAACTTTTATAATTTTTCAAATACTTTTTAAATACATTACATTACATAAATTAAATTTCATTTGAATATTTTTATAAAAATTATTGAAAAAAAACCTTTGTCCAAAATTCAAATTTCGAGGTTACTTAAAAAATTTTAACCCTAAAACTAAATTTTCTATTTTATTAGCCAAAATCTAATTTGATTTAAATTAATAAAAAATAAATTTACTCAGCAAAGCTAAACATTCGATTTTCATTTGGAAAAGTGCAAAAAAAAGCATTTGCCAAAATACTGGCACATTGTTTTTGATTAAACGATATCGAATGAGTTTTACCTAAAAATTTGTAATTTTTCTTACAAGTTTGCATAAAAATTAAACAATTTTACCTGATTTTAAAATGGGTATTGGTCTTTTTACAATGTTCGGTAAATCAAGAGCTAAATCAGCCATTTTTGGAATCACTTCTTGTAAGTAATGATCATTTTTTTCATATTTAGAAAAAAAATCAAACAAGTTGTTCATATAAATATCATTGTTCCAATAATAATCAAACTTAAACATTTCTTTTAGATTTTAATTTTCAAAAAATTAGGAAATATTTTTTTAAAGTTACTGATAAAAAATTGCAAAAATTATTTTTTAATTTCTCTAACTTCCGAAAAAAAACATCCAAATGTTGTTCTTTTTTAAATGATAGTTTGACATACGATTTGACATCAATCGATTCACTAGTTGAGGTCAAATTCTTTAAAAATTTTTTAATTTTTTACTAAAATCATTCTTATTAAATTTACATCATCAATAAACATGACATCGTGATTACTGGAATTTGTTATATCAATAAATGAATCACTATTGGTCTCATGTGAAGCTCCTGGGTAATTTACAGACGACATTTAAGCAGTTGATTAAAAATTTGTGAAAATATTTATTTTCTAAGTTAAAATATTTGATAAAAAATAAAAATTTGAACTGGTGATTTTATCAATTAAAATTATAAATTATTTTTGTTGATAAGTTTTCATAAATAATAATTTTTTAATTTATTTAATACTTTCCACAAGAAATGGTATAAGAGAATTAAAAAAACTGTGCCTGAATTTAAATTAAAATAATTAATTTTAAATATCAACTTGGATTAAAACAAATCCAATTTAACTAAAAGTTTTGATTAAACATTGTAGCATTTTGTTACATATAATATTAAGTATTATATAGTCTTCTGATGATAAACTCAAAAGTAAAGTCATTAAATAATTCTAAATACCAAATGTTTGATTGTGATTGCTACCGTAGGTCCTTAATGGAATGAATGGGTAAATTTGCTAAGCGGGAAACTTGTGAAGAAACTTCCCCTAAAACCTTGAAAAAAGAGCTGGATGCTTTGCATGATAGCTCTATGGCAAGAGTAACAAACGAAAAGAACACCATTACACCAAACAGCAAGTTAAGAAATCAGATAAATGACGTTGGCATGACAACAGGTAACACTAGGAAAAATTTGGATAGAGAATTCAGAAAGGAGACAAGCTATTATGAAATAAGACAGTACACTGAAATAAAAAATTAAAAAATTATTTTTATCCTAATTCTTCCCTATTACGACTCTCTACTTCTATTATAGCCATGGAAATATTTATTTTATCTTTGATTATTTTTTTAATTATCTTAATAAAAAAGGGTGGATATTATGAGTAAGCTTGTCAGCTGACGATATCACGCGTTCTTAGCGTGCATTCTAATACATTAAATTGGAATTACTAAAATTAGAGGATAAGCTTTAACTTTTTACTCGAAAAATTAAATTAAATTTTATGATCAAGAAAAGGAAATATTTTTAAAAAAATTCGATCATTATTTTTACATAAAATTAGATCACAAAATTAAGTAAAAATTTTAAAATGTATTTTAAAAAAATCTAATTAAAATTTATTTAATTTAACTTCTTGAATAAAAAGTAGATCTAGTAGCATTTAAAAATAGAATGTAATCTCCAACATTTAGTACAAAGCCAGGAAAACATTTCAGGAGTCTGTCTTTTTCGCATTTTACATTCGATTTGACACTTTGAGTGTAAACAAATACGGTCCAACAACCCAATAGACATCAAAAAATCAATCTTCTCTAATGAATTCCATTGAATAATTTATTTGAAGCCCATTTTAAAAATTCCAATTTTTAAAAATCTTTTGAGTAAAAAAGTAGACAACTTTTGGACTAAGTATAATAACCCTAAAGAAACTTGCGGAGAAGCCTTACACGGAAGACTGCAAAGGTAGCTTTTATGTCTTTTATACAACTAAAAATTAGGCTACTATCTAACATAAATAACATAATATTCCGAAATAAATTGAATGATATAGTTCAAAACATTCTCAAAATGGATCAGTCTGTAATGTTTACATTAGTACCCTTGGAGCCGATCTCCCTCGTTAGACGTATTGAAACATGTATTTATGCTCCTTCTTAACTTAAACGCTCATGATTAAGTTAATTAACTCCAGTGATATCGACAAAGATGTCGCTATATCACACAGTCCATATAATACAAAGTACCAGACACATATAACTGACCTGCTCCAACCAAAAAAATCCATTTTTATCTGATCTATTTTATTAGATAATTTTTAAAGATAGGAAGAACAATCTTCTGTTGTGATGAAGGTAGAGCTGGAAGCGACTATGCTCTAAACACAGTGGTGGGAAGGCTTAGCAACTAGAAAAGGAATGGGTCATACCAGAAGATCGGAATAGAAAAAAAAAAAAAAAAAAAAATTTGAGTTACCTTGATTGGGATCTGTATAAAGCTTGATTAAGCTGGTTAATTTGCTTGATTGGATCGGTCTAAAAATCTAAAGAAAAAATCTCCAAAAAAAAAGAAAAAAAAGAAAGAGAAGAAAAGAAGAAAAAAAGATTAATCTAAAATTCAAAATGCAATGGTGATGTAGTGTATGTAGTATATGAAATATGAAGGAGTATATGAATTGTTTTTTTTTTTTTTTTTTTTTTTTTTTTTTTTTTTGTTATTATTACAAACCACAGTTACCATAGATGGGATCCTACTGTTTCCCTTCTTCGCAAGTCTAGCTTGCTAGCTTGTTGTAACTTATATTATTATTATTATTATAGGGATTTTTAATTGTATCGTCCTCATTTTTGAATTGATTAACTGAGCAAGAACACTTCCTTAGAAAGCTTGTTCCACCCATTTACTACTTCTATTTATAAAAAAGTGTTCCCTCTGACAACAATTTTTAATGGTCTTCTCTTGTGTCCCCTGATTTCCTGAGCTGGTCCTGATAGAGCAATCGAGTTACATCTAGTAGGAAGTTTTGTCCAAATAACTTTATTGATACCACTTTAGAATTTAAAAAGCTGGATCAAGACACCTATTTCTCTTCTCTCACTAAGCGGAGCTAAGTAATTTAATTTATGAAATTTGTGAAATAGAAATTTTTTATATTCGTGCAAATCGATGGCCACGATTTAATGCTTAACTTTTTCCAACAAAATATACAAAACAATGAATTACTTAATTGTGATTAATCTATTAATTAATATAATATTAAAAAACTTTTTTTTCTTGAATTCACGAATTTAATTTTTGTTCTGCTTAAAAATCATAATTAATTTTATTCATTCTTCTATCAGACTCGTCCACATTAGATAGTAAAAAAATTCTTCAGTGACTGGGAATTTTTCGAAGATTTTAGAAAAATTAGAATTTTGACGGATGGGCAATCGTTTAAAATTTGCCTGATCTTTTACTCAAATTTTTTATATTAATTTTTGCCAAAAACATATTTGAATAATCATCATGCTTAATAAATGCTTAATCAATTCAGCTTAGAATTCTTGCTAGTTCTAGTTTAGAGAAGATAAAAACACTGCCAAATAAAAAAATAATATTTAATTAATCACTTTTATAAATATAAAATTATTGTGAATAGTTTATCTTTTCATAAGCGTTAATCTCGATATTTGGTTTTATTGCTAAAATGAATTTCAATCGGATTTACATTTTTTTAAAATTAAATTTACTCTTAAAGATTTTGGTGACAACTTTTTTGATGTATCTGTGTAACTCGAAACCAAAGTAAGCATTTTTTAGCTATAGATTTATAAAAAAAAATTAATTTAAAATTTTTGGCTTTGCTATTCTCGTAAAATAGGCCAAAGTTAATGCTTAAACGCAATTAATTCGTTTTCAAGCAGAACTTTTTCGAATTTAATTTTCATAATTTCAGAGTCTGACTGGATCTTAGAAATTTAACAGTTCTACCTTTGAAAAAATGAAAAATAATTAAAATTTTCTGAAAAAAATGAGAAATTTTTCATTCAGCAAACGATCTAGCAGTGACAATTGCTTGGTAAACATGAATGCCATTCCGTTTCAAGATGAATTCGAAAAAAAACCTATGAGCACGTAAGTCAACTCAAATGTCTAATTCTTACTACCAGTTTTGTTTAAGAAATGAGTGACTGTGAAATTTTTTTTTATTAAATAGCTAATTAATTTTGAGTATTTAATAAATGAGATTGGATTTTTATAGTTTTGAAAAAAAAAATTTTGTAAATTATATTATTTCAAAAAAATTGTTAGGGTAACAAAAAACTTTGATAAATTTTTTAAATATTTTTTTTATTTTTTAATTTTGGAATATAATCTCCGTTTTTTTGATAAAAAATGTCATTTTTAATTGAATGTTATGTGGACAGTAAACAGGTTAATTATAAATATTGATTTAAAATATAAACAACTAATAAGAATAGAGATTTTTTTCAATTAATAAATATTGTTTAAGTAGATATCTTATAAAATTTTGTTAAGTGCCCCAAATAACAAACTGAATTCTCAGACATTCTAATTTTTAATATTTTTTAAATTAAACTCAGCTGACATCAATTAATAAACTAAATTTTTTCCAAGAATTATAAAGAAATTTAAACCAAGATCATTAAAATTGATAGAATTTGGCGGAGGTTATTAGACTCAAAATTAGACTACAGCTTTTGATTTGGAACTGTTATTAAAAATAGTTTAAATTAATTTTTAAATTTGATGTAGAAGCATTTTTTATGGTAAGCAATCAATTTATAACAATTCTTATTTTAAATGGAAAATTGAAGCTTATGATCAATTTTTGATGCTCAAAATGATCAAATCAAACTAAAACTGTAAAATAAATTTAAATTTTTAATAGAATTAGGGCAGAGGTAAATTTTTGGTTTTAACATACTTTGTTAGATCTCAAGGTAAAATCTGCAAAAGTCTGCAATAAATTATCCACTTAAAATAGCATTATTTCGATGATGTTCACTCTGCATTGTGCATTTTGATATTGAAGAGTTATTTTTTTATTTTACATTTTGAATCCTAAAATGTATCTCTACATTAATTTTTATCAAGAAATTACAATTTATTTAATAGTTTTAGTTTTATTTGATCATTTGAGCATCAAAAATTGACTAAAATCTGCAATTTTTTTAATGTTTAAGCAAGGTTTGCTTCAATATGGAAATTTAATTAAAATTAATTAGAATTTTTAATTGTATACTGATTTTAAATCAAGATCATTATAATTTTATCACAAACTTCAATTTTTCAATTTTAAAATGTAAGATTTAATGCAATGAAATTAATTAAAAAGATAAATAATTCAGAAATTTAATTTCGAATTGAAATTTTTATTCTGTTTTAAAAATTGGGATATAATTAATAATTTTTAAATTTTGTGTCTATTGATATTACATAAAAAAAGCTTTTCAAAATTCTTTTCAAGAATGCAATCAAAGTCTTAAATCAAAATTTTTTTGCTAAATTTTTGAAAATTAATAAAATTTCGTTTAGATTTATTTTATTTGAAAAAAAAATTAAGTATAATTACGAATCTTTAAAAAAAAATTTTTTCCTGAAATTGTTCTGTAAAAATCGAGTTTTTATGAATTTAAATTTTGTTCTAATAAACAAAATAATTTTTTCTTTATTTTTTCTGAGCTTTTTTGTAATTTTTGCAAATATTAATTTTCTAAAATACTTTTCTTTTATTACCTTTTCCAGAGTTATTCTAGATGCTTAAATTGGGTGTTACAAAATTTGTATCAACTGTCACATTTAAATAACAATTTTTAGACTCATATTAAAAAATTATTTCAAAAATTAAAATTTTGCCTTTGTTCCAAAATTCAATTTTTTTGATTGTAATGTTTTTAAGTTAATATCAAAAAATCATTTAAAGAGCTTTTTTATCAAAAGTTAAATAATTCAATATGAATTTTTAATTTAACTTGAAAGCTTTTATATTTTAACCATTTAAAGAGGTTCCGATGGCATCTTGAAATTGATGATCAATTCAATATATAATTTCAATTCAAAGAGTTTATAATTTGATATTAAAATTAATGTTTGAATTAATTGAACAATTTTTAATGTAAAATATTTTACATGTTATGTAGATTTAAAAAATAAAAAAAATTTATTCCAAAAATTTTTGTAGAAAAGATCGATCTCTTGAATTTATTACTTATTTGGAATTTTAATATTTGAAATTCATTTTTAAATTTAATTTTAATTTTGAGTTATAGATACAAATACTTTTGAAACAAAAAATTTTAAAATAAACTCTACAAAAAATCAATTTAAAAAAATTTTAGATTTAAATATCGATTTTATCAATGGATTTCGAAAATATTTTTTTTAATAATTTAATATTTTTAATCTTCATAACATGAAAAGCATTTTACATTAAAAATTGTTCAATTAATTCAAACATTAATTTTAATGTCTAAAGATAAACTCTTTAAATTGAAATGATATATTGAATTGATCTTCAACTTCAAGATGCCGTTCTGATCCACTAAATTAAAAAATTTGCCTACCATCAATTATTTTAAAATGCAAAAAATTTGGAATTTTCTGTTCTTTTTGAAATTTTTTGTATTTTTAAAAACCAAATTGCCAACTGGCACTCAACTTATCACCATTTTATTTGTAGAGAATTTTACGAGCTCTCCAATTCTTATTTTGGCCCAAGAATTATAGTTTTTCAAATATTTCTAAAATTATTTTAATAATTTAAAAAATTTAATTTTAATTGTAATATTAGATCAGTTTTGTTTTATTAATTAAAACAAAACAAAATTTAAAAGAGCAAAATTATAAATTACTTTAAAAGGCCAAATTTTTTATTTTTGTCATCTACGTAACATATCCTTTCAAAAATAAAAATGGACAGAAACTAAACATATTTTTGTAAAACTCTACAAAAGTTTATTTTTGTTTTTTTGCTAAAAGTAATATTGACATTTAAAAATCTAAAATCATCCTAAAAAAGCTGAGAAAATTTTGAATCGAATGGTATGTCGTATTTGAATTTAAAATTCCAATTTTCAAAAAAATAAAAATCTTAGAAAAAAACCAATTTAATTTTCAAAAAGTACAGAAAATTCTAAACTAAATGACATGTAAAATCTTTTTAAAATATTTTGCTCTATAAAATAGGTGGGAGTCAGTGTTTTTGTAGGACCCTTAAAAGATCAGTTAAAAAAAATAGAAAAATTATTTGTTTTTAATTAATAATGAAACAAAATTTAATGTGTAATTATTAAGTTAATTTCGTCATTTTTATTGAGATTTTAATTGATATTTAATAATAAGCTTATTATTATGAACTTCAGCTGCTTATGCTCGATGATTTTTGACGGTCTAAAATGTTTTGCAGTATATCAAAGCACAAAAGGGCGTCTTGAAGTTTAGGATCAAAAAAATCAGATCAAATAGTATTTTGCTTAAAACTTTGGTATTTGGTATTTTAAATCTCTCTGCAAAATGCTCAATATTAGATGAGGCTCTGCAAAAACTTTTCACTTTTTTAATTTTTTTTATCCTAAACTTCAAAATGCCCACAAAAAGCATTTACTAAATATAAAAACTTTTTAATAAATTTTCGAAAAATATTTTCAAAAAATTTTTTTTTTTTAATTTTTTTTTTTACATTAGGTCAAAAGTGTTTTACAAAAAAAAGTCACTCAGAGATCCACCATCGCTTTCAATACAAACAATTTTGTTAATTCTAATCGGAGTTTTTTCCGGATTTTTTCTTGCAACCCTTTTGCGAAAAAGTCTTTTGGATTGCACGACATCAGGATGCTGTCCAACCGATGGCACACAGCGATCCTTCTATGACAACCAAAACGAAAACATAAAAATCTATGACAAAATTGAAATCGATAAAAATTTAGTCTTTATTGGAGTGATGACTGCTCAAAAGTATTTGGACACCAGAGCCAAATCGGTGTTTACCACTTGGGGCCAGCAAATACCAGGCAAAATGTCATTTTTCTCCAGATCAGGCTCATCCTCAATCTACGACATACCTTTGGTTAGTTTGCCCGGTGTAGATGATTCCTATCCACCGCAAAAGAAGTCTTTTATGATGCTCAAGTTCATGCATGACAATTATTTGGATAAATTTGAATGGTTCATGAGAGTGGACGATGATGTATACATCAAGCCAGACAAACTTGAAATGTTCCTTCGTTCGCTGAACTCGTCCAAAGCGCAATTTATTGGCCAGGCTGGTCTAGGCAACAAAGACGAGTTCGGTCTGTTGTCGCTGGATTATGACGAAAACTTTTGCATGGGCGGTCCTGGCATAGTGATGTCAAGAGAGACACTCAGAAAAGTGGTTCCGCACATTAGCTATTGTCTGAAAAATTTGTATTCAACTCATGAAGACGTCGAAATTGGTCGATGTATACGAAAATTTGCAAATGTGTCCTGCACTTGGTCCTATGAAGTAATTAAATTTTTTTTTCCTTTTTTCAACTAACATCTTCCGTCCAAGTTAATTTTTTGATAAGTTTAAAATTGAAAAAAAGTGTTCAATTTAAAAATAATTTGAAGGAAGGTACCTGTCATGTTTTCATTTCAAAATTTTTTATTTACTTTAAATTAAAACAAAAAAGAAATCAAAAAATTTATTTAAATAAATTGTATTTTTAGTGAGAACAATTAAATCGAATGGAAAAATAATGATTGTAAGAAAACAATTAATTTTCTTTTGACAATCTAAGATTTTCTAAATTTCTTCGGTTTAATCGGCATTGTGAAATTTAAAACAAAACTTTCATTACAAAAATAAAAAAAATTGGGGTATTATTAATCGATCTCTTACATTACTTAAACGATCACTTAATAAAATATATTATTTTATTTTTTCTATCTATAAAATTATTTATTCGATTAATTTGATTAATTAACTGTCTCTAATAATAAATATTTATGTATCCTGAGTTTTTTTGTCACTAAATTTACTGAAGATGAGTATGATTATGATGAATATAGCTCTTAACTTAATTAATGAACAGTTGAAATTATCTCTTGATTTAATTTAATTATCTCCTGTGAGAGTTTTTTTTTGTGGATATTTAAAGATGATCTAATGTGATCTAAGTTTTATCAAAGTATTGAAATGTCTGATAGGGAGTATCGAGTAGTTGATGACTATGTAACTTATGATCAGAATCTGAAGACGAGGTTCAAGAATCCAATAAAAAGAAAAGAACCAGGAAGAACTGGATCTATGAGAGAACATTCGACGATCAAGAAGCATCCAAAGACTGGTTAGATAATGAAAAGATTTGGTCTTCTCTGAAAAGTAGTGAAACTGAGGCCGGTTTAAGAGTTGATTATCGATGCAACCTAGTTAAGAGAAAAGGACCTCAATGTGCAGCTGCAATTTATTTACGGATAGTAACTCCGATAACTGGATGCAAACAGCTAGTTGTTCCTGTCCTTCCTTCTTTAAAGATCATATGTGTAAGCATCTTGTTGGCTTTGCTGCAAATATGAAACTTGTCAAAATACCAATCGAAGCTAAGCAAGTAGTTATTGGACAAAAACCTAGGAGAGGTGGACCGTGTATGTCTAAAAAGGCGCTTGAGTACCAATCAGAAGCAGACAAAGAAGAGAGAGTTGTCAGCTCAATCAAAGTTCTAAAGCTAAAGATAACAGTAGAGGAAGTAGAGGAAGAAACTCCACAAGAAACAGTTATACCAACAAAAAAGAACAAAAAAACAATTGATAAGGAAGCTGAAAAAGTAGTGCAAGCATCAACCAGCAGTGATATAAGTAAGAAAGTAGAAGCTCCACTAAAGAGAGGTAGAGGTAGACCAAGAAAAAACTTATAAGATATTATTTTATTTGAAATTTTTTGAAATTTTTTATAATTCTTTTTTTTTAAATCAATTTAATAAATAAAAATAAGAGATACGTAAAATTAGTTGCTGTTTTATTTAATTTAGGAGACAGATTAATAAATATAAGTTAAGGGTATTTAGTAAAATAAGAGATAGAAAAATATTAGTGATCGATTAAGTAATTTTAGAGATCGATTAAATACCTCCCAAAAAAATTTATAACTTTTATTAATTTTTTATTTTTGTATTTATTTTTGTTTCATTAAAAAGTATTCTAATCAATTATTGGATTGCTTTGTAAAGTTTTTGGAATAATCAAAGCATTTTACAGAACTAAGTTATTCCCTATTTAAAATAGTTATTTAAGTTTTTCTTAATTCGATTCAAGTCTTGAAAATATGTAAAAAATTTTCATTGAAAATTTTGAGAGAAAATTTTTTTTGAAAATAATACTAAGGTTTAATTCAATAAAATTTTTTCAATTAAATTTAAATAAAAAATTTTTAAAAATTATAAAAAAATCTCAAATTTTGAAATTGATTAATTACTAGATAATAAAATGCTTTTTCAATAAATTTTATTTTAAAATGATTATAAAAAAAATTTTAATAATCAATTTTTTATTTGATTTCTCAATGAAACAATTTATGTCACTTTAAGATCAAAATTTTTGATTCTATGAAACAATACATTTTTATTTTATAAATTATCAGAAAAATATCTTTTTTGGTTTGTATTGTATTTCATATTTATATTATAAATATAATATTTTGAGCAAATTGTAGCTTTTTCATTTTAATTAGGTTTTTATTTTTGAAAAAAACAAATTTTTTAAAAAATTTGAGAAATTTTAAATGGTTTAGAAAGTAAATATTTTATTTAAAAAAAAAGAATTTATTGTTGGTCATCTTTCAATTTTAAGAATATCTTTGAAAACTTATCGAAAAATATAATTTTTTTAAAAAATCGTTTTTGTGAAGTTAAGTACAAAAGAACAGAACAAAATGATATAAAATTGAATAAATTTTTTTGCTAAAAGTTTAAAATTAATTCTGTGAATTCAGAATGGTGCAACATTCAAAGTTGCAAAATTTACTCGCAGTCTGCTAATGATGTGCAAAATCTCTGCAAAATGCACTGCGCTTGAATTCATTGAAATCTAATCTCTGCTAAATTTGCATAGTTTTGCAGACCTTGATAGCTGATGCAATTTTGAAAGTTGCACAATGTCGTAGACACAGAACTAATTTTAGACTTATAGAAAAAAAAGCTTTTCAATTTTGTAATATTTGTTTCTGTTCTTTATATCAATTTAAACTGAATTGTTGGTTTTGTAATCACAAAACTAAAAATCAGTCAATGTTGCAGTATTTTTTCTAGTAATTTTTATTAACTTTAATTTTTATCAATCAAAAAATGAAGAATTTTTGTCAATTTGTATTTAAAATTCAAAATCCCCAATTTTAACAAGAAGAAAAAATTTTTTTCTAATTTTTTTAAACCAATTACATTTAAATAAACTCAAAAAAAAAAACATTTTATTATGCTTTTTATTTTATTTTTTCACGTAACTTAACTAACAGAACTGTATGAATCATATGACACAAATCTAGTTTTTTTTAACTTAACAAATCTATCTCTTCTCATTGGACTGAAAGGAAGGACTAAGCTCCGTTCCAAACTGCCTCAGTTTCTCCCAAACTATATTTTAAATAATATTAAAATAAGCTTGTCTTGGCAAATTGAAGTTTCAGATCAAATTTTAAGATCAAAACGATCATTTAAAATTTTAAAACTTGATTAATCTAATGATTTTAATAATTTCTAAGAAATAAATACTAAACATTACTAGACATGTTATGTCTAATTATGGTTCATTATCAAATTAACATCAAAATGATTGATCTCTAATTTATTTAACAAAAACAATCAATAATTTGAATAATTCAGGTTAAGTAAATTCACAAATTCAATTTAAAAAATTGAAATAATTTTATTTTTTTACTTAAATAAATTTTGAATTTTAAAACAGTAAATTTTTTTGTCTTTAAAAGTAAGTTTTCATTCAAATCAATAAAAATATTTATACCTATTAAAAGTTCAATAAAAATGGATATTTTAAATTTTTAAATATGAAAATAAACTTGACATGACATGTCAAGTAATTGCTTTTGAAAAAATTTATTTATTATCTATTATTAAAAAAAATATTACAATTTATATTTTGATCTTTTGATCTTAAACTTCAATTTTCCCTTGTCTTTCATTTTACTACTTTGTAAATGTTCAAAGTTAATTGTATTCTTTTTTTTTCAACCAAAGATGCAGCACATATTTCACCACAATTCAAGCGGAAACAATGCTTACACAAACGAACTGCTGTCCAAAGAGGTATTGAGAGCCATTTCTCTGCATCCGGTAAAAAAATACGAGTATCAATACAGACTGCACAATTTTCTAAATTACCGCAAAATTGTCGACCTAAGACAGCGGTATTTGGAATTAAAACGAGAGGTATTCAAGCTCAGAAACGACATGGCCAATAGTTCAGCCATCACACTCAAGACAACAACTACAACCAAACAGGAAGACACATTTGAAGTTGAAAGTGAATTTGAAAATTTGGCCTTTGACAAAAACGAAAATTTGTCTTGTCACTTGACCAAAAACCGCTTCTATTTGGCACCATCTTTAAAAACAGTGGAAAACTTGAGCAAACGCGAGCACAGACACGACTTTGACTTTTTCACGCGCAGCCTCTTTGCCAGCTCGTACATCTCGCCAAAGCGAGGCCTCGAAGGCTACTGGAAAAAAATCCTCAACGACAACATCAGACAAATAATGGACGAAATAAACGAGAACAGCATCGAAAGAGGCAGACTCATTGACTTCAAAGACATTTTGTATGGCTACATGCGACACCATCCATTGTACGGCATTGACTTTGTGCTCGACATCCTCCTGGTCTACCGCAAATACGAGGGTCGCAAGATGACTGTGCCAGTGCGCAGACATGCCTATGTCAGAAACACATACTCTGGCCTCATGTTCAGAGAAGACAATTTTGACAGCTCCATTTATTTTCAACTGCCAGAAAAGTACCGCAGTGGAACAAACAGGCCCAGTGAAGCAGACAAGTCGCATTTTTTTGGTGAGAACAAAAATTTGGTCAAACGTCTGGCTGGCTTGGTCATTCCAGACATGGTCAAAAATTTGTTCGCACCTAGCAAGACTAGCTCGGACAATGAGCCAACACAAGCGAACAAATCGCTGATCATTGATGCCAATTTGGTCAGCATTAATTTCACACAAACAGACAGTTTCTACACCAACAAGATTGTTCAAGACAAAAGGATACATTTTGTGCTTCCGTTGACAGGCCGGTGGCAAATATTCACCAGATTTATGAAAAATTATGAAGATGTGTGTCTGAAGAGAAAAGAAAATGCCATGTTGGTGGTGGTGCTGTTTCAGAGCGAAGAAACAAAGCTCATTTTGGACGAAAAAAGTGGCCTACTCATGAAACAAAGTGACAAAATTGAACAACTATTCCAACACTTGAACCAAAAGTATTCTCTAGACGATCAACTGAAGCTGGTGGTCAAGGGCAACAAGTTTTCGCGCTCAATCGGATGCGAGATTGGCGCAGCGTTGTTCGGTCCTAGGCAATTGATATTTTTTGTTGATGTAGACATTCATTTTACTAGTGACTTTTTGCTAAGAGCCCGACTCAACACCATCGAGTTTAAGCAGGTGTATTATCCCATTGTGTTCAGTGAGTACGACCCGGATGAGCCCGGCGAAGCGATCAAAATATTGGACTCAGGGGCCGACAGTTCGGCGCAGTCTTCTAGGGTCAGAGAGAATCATTTGGACTTGAATATGGACACGGGCTATTGGAGACAGTTTGGCTTTGGCATTGTGGCCGTGTACAACAGTGATCTGAGGAGAGTTGGCGGGTTTGACACATCGATTGTGGGATGGGGCAAAGAAGATGTGGATTTGTATGAAAAATTTGTCAAATCAAACATGACAATATTCAGAAGTGTTGATCCGGGCTTGGTTCATGTGTTCCACAAGATCGAGTGCGATCCAAGTCTGGCTGAGGAGCAAATGATCATGTGTCTGGGCTCCAAGTCGACTTCGATCGCTTCGCAGAGAAAGCTGGCACAGTTGGTGTTTGAGAAAAGAGCTTATATGAAGGTATCGAGAGTTGAGAATTTTTTTAATTTGTCTGTGTTGAAGAAAATAAATCAAGAGGCCAAAGTCAAATAGCATCTAAATTAAAACTTTTTTTGGATAAAATTTTATTTTATTTTTTTATTTTTTTTCGCAACCAAAAAAAAAATAAATATTTTCCATCTAGAATTGTATTTCAATTTAATTTAAGATGTTTGTGAAATTCAGTACAAAAAACAAAGGAACAGATCAAATTTTGAAAAAAAATTAGAAAAATTAATTTATTATTCAAAATAGATAATTTCTTATTTTTAGTCAATTATAAGTTTTAAATTGTAATTGTAAATCCTTTGTTAATATTGGGCAAAAGTTTTAAGTTATTTGTCAATTGTTCAATTGGATCCATTATTTTGTTTTTTTTTTAACAAAGAGAAAAACTTTTTTTTACTAAAAAAACAGCTCAGTTATTTTAAAAGTTTTTTTTTGTTGATAGCTATTTTGATCATTTGAAATTTGAAAATTTGAAAAATAAAATTAGCATAAAATTAAAAAATTATTGTCGACACCCTTCGCTTAAACACGGATCAAAATGACTGTTGAGCAAAAAAATCTCTACTACGCCGAATATCTTCAAAGGAAGAGAGAAATTAAACGCATACTTGAAACCAAGTAAATTCACGATTCGAAAAAATTAGATAGCACGATGACATTTAACAATGGAATAAGAATCAGAGCGTCAAAGAATCAGAAAATTACCAGTAAAGCCATATTTAAGAGCTTAATGTTAGAATTTGACCCTGAACAGCTTTCGTCACTGATATCGATATCTCCGTTCCAGTCTCAAAAAAACTGTATATTAGTATCTAAAAATAATCCAAAGTATCTATTTGAAAGAGAATTAACTTTCGATGTGACAAAAACAAAAGCAATATTCCTGAAAAATTAGACATTAACGACTCTCCACCGGAAGTGACAATGATAGCTATTCTTAAATTTGACAGGCTTTCACCCAATTTTAATCATAACCAAGTTAAAGAACTTATTCAAAAAAATTTTTATTCAGTTATTAAATGTACAGTGAAGTACGACTTTACTGATCATGAAGATTTTATTGACATACTTGGAAACCATATTATTAGCCATCGATGTCTTGTTCAACTAGCTGGATATTACAGGTGATCTAATTTCTGCAAAAAATTTGGTCATATTCATTCAGTCCTTCAATAAATTTTGCAAGAAATTTTGGGCGAGAGTCCATGAAGAAGCAAAATGTAATACAGCTAATTACTTAGCTTCTAAACTAATTGAAAAAAGAAACGAATGTAACAAAAGAGATAATTGATTTAGATGAAGTCCCTGAAATTGAAGATGAAATTGCCCAAACTGATCAAGAAGAAATTGGGAAAAAAAATGCAACAAATGTGAATCTTAGAAAATACATACAAAAAAAAACCTAATCAAATATCACTGTTGAAAAAATTGGAGCAGCGTCGATTACAACTGGTGTGACCGCAAGTAAATCAAATTACTTAGTGCTACAGGATAGCAAAATCCTTCAAATAAATAAGGCAATAATATCAATAATGAAAAGACTCTAATGAACAAAGGTAATTTGAAAACAACCCAAAGAAAAGAAAATAAGAAAATGGAACCTGATTCTGACTCAAAGAGTCAAAAAAGACGCACGTTAAGCTTAAATATCTTAGATTACTAAATTCTGATTGAATGTCTTTTTTTAATTATTTGTTTAAAAAAAATAGAGTATAATAATAAAAAAAAAATTTTTTCTTTTTTGTTAAATTTTTCACCTTTTTTTACAGAAATTTACCGAAGTTTACGTCAATTTTCGTCAAAAAATTCAATCAAATTTGATTTTTATTTTTTCAAAAATTCGAATTTTTTTTTCCATATTTTACCAAAATTGACCTGTAAAATTTTGGATTTTACCTGAAAAATGGTAAAAAATTCATAAGTCATAATCGTATTTTTTAACAAAATTTTATGAAAAACAGCAAAATTTGTGATTTTTTTGGCATATTTGTATTTACGTAATTTAACGTAAAATTTAGTTAATTTACTCGATATTTAATGCTAGATTCGACGCCTGAAGAAGAAAAAAAAAATTATAAATCTAAAGCGAATTTTATTTTTACTCATCTAATATCGAAAAAAGGAAAATTTCGGATTTTATAAACATTTAGAAATAAATTTTGATAATCATTTTCATTTTGTCCCAATTCCTATAGAACTTTTAAATTATTAAATAAACTAATAAAATAATTTTTTGAAACTTTATCTTTTATTTAAGTTAATTTAATTTTCTAAAACAGTTTAAAAGAGGGTCCTGGTTTAATGACTGTGACCGAAAGTGATTTTTCTTCAAACCAATTCACAACATCGTTTGCAATTGAATTGACTGTATGAACACATATGTTGCCTCCAAGACCGGCAGCCGAGACTCTCAGTGCTGCCTTATGACTGAATGTTGTTTCAAGCTGATCTGCCCATTCATCAAAAATAGGCAATGATCTTTCAAAGCCGCCTGATTTATCACAAAGCAATTCATTTTCATTCTCAATCCATTCATCCAATAACTCATCTGTTATGTGGTTGTTTCTGTTCGATTGCCAAACAGTTGGCTCAAAGTCATTCCTAAAGTCAACACATGCTCTGTCGCCATTGTGTGAAAATTTAATCAAATCAAACAAATAGCTCACATTATTGGCATCAAAGTTTGTCATCATCTGAACATATTCATGGCATCGTTCAACTTCGCTCAGACCAAATAGGGTCGATTTTCTTGGCCAAATAACCTCTTCATTTGTTCCAATAACAACATTGACTTTTTGCGGCAACAATTTCAAAAGTCTAAAAATTAAATTGTATCTTTTAAATTTGTTTGCATAAAAAGATTCCAGTCGTCCACCTGCACACAAATCTCTTAGCAAAAAATCCTCTCTATCAATCAAGTTTTTCACACTCAAATCACCAATTCCAACTGATTTAATTTTTTCCATATTGACAAAACTTTTTTTGATTAAATTTAGGGAATAAGAAAAAACAAAAGAGCCAAATTTTCGCATTATGCCACTGGCCCATTTGTTAACAGCCTCTATTTTGTCATCAGAAAAAGACAATTTTTTCAAATAGTCCCTTGATTGCGGTGAGTTCAAGCGTGGTATTTTTGAATCTACCATCAGAACAACAATTTTCTCTGGCAAACAAAGTTTGGTTATTATTTTCTCAGGCATGGATGAAACAAAAAGCATTTTTTTGTCAACTGAATTCAGAATACTTGTCTTGTCCGCACAGCCAGCTGTTTTACCAAGAAAAAACTCTGCATAATCTGTCTGGCATAGCTGAATGGTTGAAAGATTCAAGTCAAATAGTTGGTTTAATGACAAGACTAAAGCTGAAGTAAGGGCTGACGAAGACGAACTTCCAATGCCCGAATTCAACTTCAACAATCCACATGAACTAAAGTGAATTCGAAAGCCGGCAATTTTGTCCATTACTCCTTGGAAATTAATGACCATGTAGGCTAGACATGCTTTCAAAAAACTAATCCAATCACTTGGTTCCCAAATTTTTTCGCCCATTTTTGCATTTTTTAAATCTATTTCATTCAATTGAAAAATTGAACTCTGGTAAACTAGATCTGAATTGGTAATGTAAACAAAATTGTCTTTTGTAGCTTGGCAAATGGACATGATTTCGTTTTGACTGGTTGCATTGATTGTCGGGCCGCCTAGTCCAAGAAAATCTGTGTGACTGCCAAAATAGCGGTGCCTTCCGTTCACCAGCAAAAATTTGATCTCTCGATCCAAATCGAAATTATTTGAAAGAACATCATCAATGGTTTTTTTAATAAAATTTAGTCTTTCTTCAATAAATTCACAAGAATAGCGTTGATTTAGAAAATTTAAAATAAAATTTTTTTTTTCACCAACAAATATTTTCCAGTCCAAAAGTGTTTGTGGAAAATTTTTGCCACTTTTTGTCCTACAAGCCAACTGGGTGCAAAAATTTTCATCTACCGAAGGACACATTACAGAGGTGATCTTGTTATCCTCAAAAATTAGCTGTTCACCAAAGATCAGAGTGCCTGGTCTGGCATTTACTTCAAGAACATAAGCTGTTAGCATGCCATCATTTGATTCAATGATCATGTCTATTCCAATAATGGCTAAATTTACTTTTTTACCAATTGTGTGCGCTATGCCAAGCAAATAGTTCCATTGTGCTGAATTAATAGTAATTTTTTTTCCACTTTTTTCATACAAATTGTTGACCACTTGTTCCAATCGCTCACAATAGCCGTCCAAAACCAAGCCAGTTGTTCCTCTAAGACCAATGATCTTTGAATCGGATTTTGATGTGTAAGAAGCAACAGTTATGTGGCCACAGACTACATTGAATCGAAAAACACAATGATGTTTTTGTTTGTATAGGACATTGCCTTTAAATTCACTCAAAATTGGATTTTTGATTTGTTCAGACTGCTGCAGAATTTCTTTTATTTGAAATTGGTCAAAAAAATGGACTTGATTGGATTCGGTAGAGTTTGAGCTCGGTTGCAGGACAACTCCATTTTGACAATCAGCTACAAAATTCTCTACTTTATCCTGAGTGGATTCGTTCAATAAAATAAATTTTGGTATATTAAAATTTTTTTCTTGCATTTTTCTTATCCAAAGTTTGTCGTCTGCTCTAGTTTGACTTTGCTCAAATGGATTTATGACATCAATACCAACTGATTGATACAAAAGGCTCAGTTTGCTATGATTTTCCATCTCATTTGTTTGATTCAATTCCACTAGGAAACAATGGTTGATGACCAGGAAAGAGCTGAGGTCCGATTCGACAAATAAATTTGAGTAAAAATCAAAAAGAATTGCTCTTTTGACCAAATTTGTGCCTGGCAAAAACCATGATGGATGCAGACCGACAACATTGATTGAATGATCGCCTTTGCCAGCGATAAATGGATAAATTTGGTGAGTTATTAGATTTAGTTTGTCAGAAATGACTGCAAATGTTCTAGAGGCTAGATTAAAATTTTGTTTACAAGGAGCTATTTGAAGCTGCGGTGCCAATGGTTCAGACAAAATAGAATCAGTCACTAAATCAATTAGGCGATTTTTGTACACACTATCAGATAACCACTTGGTCACATCGGCTGCATCAATTTTTATCACTGGAATAATTTTATTTTTTTCTAATTGAGATTTTTTTTGACAAAAATCTACATCGTTTTGGCTAACACAATCCAATAAATTGCTCAATTGATTTTGGTTAAAAGCTAAATTTTTAAAAGCCAATTTTAAAGCTTCTTTGATCCACAGTGATGTTTGGTTTTGTTCTATTGTAATGATACCATAAATTTGCCATACAGTGAACAAAGAGTCGTACAGACACAATGCTAATTCTGAAGGAGGATCAATAACATTTTCCTGTTTTTTGATAATAAATGATTTATTTGAATAAATTTTTGTTTTTTTGCTCAAAAAATGTTCTCCTGCTTTTAGAAAATTTGCCAAAACTATTCGATCAGAAATGCCAATGTTAATGGAATCAGTATTTCCATGTTCGATGCAGCGAATTTCTTCACGTTTCCAATAGTTAGGCCACAGACCAATGCCTACATTTGGTTCTAGTAGCCAAAATTTAAATTTTGAAATTTTAGCTTGTTGTTTTTGGCCGGTTGAGTCCATGACAATAAATTCACAATCTTCATCATTAATTAAATTTACCTGAATATCAATTATTTGACAGTTTGCTATCTCTTTGCCTTCATTGTCGACAAAAATTGCTTCAGGTATCAAGTCTAACATTAAGTATCGAGGCCACCATGTAGGGCACCCACAAGCGTCTTTTTCTGGCACATCAGATCTACGATTTTTGAAGGCCTTTATTGTATCCTTTAAAATTAAAAAACAAAAAAGTTTATATGAATGTCTTTTATTATGAAATTAAAATTGTGTTTGCTCAAAAAAATTAATCTAATAGCTCAATTTAATTTTTTTTTTTACTAAATTTAGTCCACAAAATTAATTTTTATACATTTCAATATTTTTATGCTTCTCAATTTAAGCGTAAAATTTGGTAGATTTAATAATAAATTTTAAAATATTATTGATTTAACACTAGAAAGGCCAAATTTTTTTATATATTATATATATAGTGGGTTTTTTAAACCCACTCTGGACTTTTATGTATATTTTTTTTTGTTGACATTAAATAATAATAATTTTTAAACAAAAACATTAAAATTATAAATTTTATGCAATTTCAGATGGAACAACAAAAAATTTTTTAAAGTTTTAATTTTTTTCCAAAAGTTTGTATTCATTTAAAAAAAAAAGAGCTTAAAAAACCTGATCATGACTTGTATAAAAGTCAGGAAAAAATGTCTCAACAAGTCAAAAACAAGTCAAAGTATGACTTGTACTTGAAAATATATTTTTTAAAAATAACAAGTCAGGAGTTTTACTTATTTCAAAAATATGAAAATTGCAAGTCATAAATTTTTTATATCTTGATTTATTATATTTTTTATTTATTTTTTAAATATTTTTTATATTTTTTATTTATTTTTTAATATTTTTTATCTTATTTAATAAATTTTTTTAAGCACAAATTTTTTTGTTTTTAATTAATAAATTCACTTAAATCGAATATGACAATTATGTGAATTGTTTAAAAAATCATGTTTCAATATTTACATTGAAAAAGAAATTTAAACAAATAATTTAATTTTTTCCTGAATAAAAAAATTCAATACTCTTAATTTTTTATACATTTTAATTCTATTCTTAAAATAAGTAAAAATTTTTAGGCTTATATTTTTCTTAGTACCAAAAAATAATTATTTAGAACCAAAAATATTTATTATTAATACCAAAAAATAATCATAAAAATACCAAAAGAAATAACAAAATACCAAAAAATAATTATTTAATACCAAAAATAAAAAATTTAAAAATAAAAAATTAGCATAAGATAAGAAAAAAAACAATTATATTTTATATATTATCTATTATTTATTTTTCAATTATTATCATTAATTGTTTTTTTTGGACGACCTTTTGCTCTTTTTAATGGTTGTACAACACCATCTTCTTCTATAACTGTTTTTGGACGTCCTCTCTTTTTTTTTGCTGGTTGATTATCAATACTTGTCAATACTGTATCTACTTGAAACTCAAGCATGTTTGGAGATTGTAATTGTAATCGATTTTCTATCTCTTGAATATTTTCAATACTAATATCATTATCAGTATCGTCTTGATTTGGTTCTTGACGTTGTAAAACAGAGGTAGATGAAGAAGCAGAGTCTTGGTCTTGTTCATTTGACATATTGAGTTTTATTATTTTTATTTTTTTATTATTGCTTTTGGATTAATTTTGTAAAGATTTATTTTTTTTTTTTTAAAAGTTTATTTAAATGACCCCAGCCGAGGCTGTTTTAGTCAGCTTATATGAAAATTGTTTATATTTTTACATAGTATAATAGTTTAAGATAGAAGATACAAAAAAAAAGTAATTTAGTTAAATAAAATTAAGTTCACAATTTTTTTTCTAAATATAGTTAATTTTCATCATAAATAGTCATCTAAAAATTATAAAAAAAAAAGTAGTAAATTATAAAAAAAAAAGTAGTAAGATTTATTTATTGAGTACTTGGGAATTTATATTATTTTTGTGAGATGTATAGGTGAGTATAATAAGTGTCATTTGTGTTAAGTACATTAAATTATTAATTAAGTACATTATGTCAGATAAAAGCAAGTAAATTAGTTAAATTTCTTATTAAAAAAATCTGGTACTAATTGATTAGTTTTGGTACTAATTGACTTTATTTGGTTCAAAGGCAATTAATTCTGGTTTTAAGAAAATTATTTTTTATTTTTATTTTTTGGTATTAAAAATAATTAATTTTTGGTTCTAAATAATTATTTTTTGGTACTAAGATAAATATAAGCCAAATTTTTACTTGTTTTTTTCATATTTTTGAAACAAGTCAAAGTGCTGACTCACACTTGACTTGTGACTTTGGTACAACTCTGATTCAAAGTTGCATCAAGTATCAAGATCTGCTAAATTCGGAGAGTTTAGCAGAAATTAAATTTCATTATAATCGAGCGGAGTGCATTTTTCAGAGATTTTGAATATCATTAGCAGACTTTTACAGCTGATGCAACAAAATTAATTTCTAAACTTATAGAAAAAAATTTATTTAATTATTAAGACTTTGTTCTGTTCTTTTGTACTAAACTTCCCAAAACCCTTTTTTTTTAAATCTAAAACTTAAACTTGTGATTTGAAATTTACATGTGATCATGAACTTCAATTTGTCGTTTTATTGCTATCATTTTCGTTTTCTTACCAAAAATAGCTAAGACTAAACTAGATTCTGTTCAGATAACTAAATAAAAGTGAAATTTTTTTTTCTATAAATTTTTAAAAAAATGTTTCTTGCCAAAAATTGTAATTTTTTAAAGCTAAATTGATCAAAAAATATCGTTAATTCAGCATAATATTGAGGAAAACGATGAAAAGACTTGGAAAATGAACTTACTGCTTGTAAATCAATGTCCTCGTTCCAGTATGTAGGTCCGAATTTAGCCGTAATTGACATTACTTCTTTACCTGTTTGTATTAGATCATTTAGAAAAGTGTTTCTATATTTGGAATGAATCATTTCAGGAGAGAGTAATTCAAGAGTTCCTTGTCGACCAACATTAGTCGCTGTTTGCAATGATGACAGAGACAATAAATGTGAAGTTTGCCAATTATTCCAATTGTACAAATCGTCAAGATCTGGCACACTTGATGACAAAATGACGCGTAAAGTTCCATAAATAAAATCCTTGGGATATTTGTCCACATTAACACTCACACCAAACTCATTTATTTGTCTATCAATGAATTTTTTGATAGCATATTTGGACATCCACGTCAATGGAGTGGACAAAATGGCCTTTTGAATGGTCACATTTTGGCTCTTGGACACCTCATATACAAACCTGGCTGCTTGGCTAAGTACAACTTCATTGAACACATCAAACCTGCACAAATTTCTGGCCCCTGACTCGGCCGAGCCTTTGCATATTATGATGGGATTTGTGGCAACAAATGGTCTAAGTCTGGCACTGATCTTTTCAACAACTTCATTTTCCTGTTCATTCAGAGTCTCCGAGTGGAACCAGTCTATTTGAGGCGGAAGTAAACCATGCTTAGAATAGATCAGAGGATAAAGCGATTTGTTGTAGGTCAAGTCAAACAAAAATGGTGACTTGTCCGTAGTTGGATAGCCTGCTTTTGAGAGTTGTATTTCAAGAGGATGATGGTGGTGCGCAATGCAAGATCCGATCACAATTGGTTGCTTAAAAATGGCCGCGCATCGGATTCCCTTTATGGAAAAGCGTCCACAACTTTCATCTCTCTTTAAACAAGCCTGAATTTCCTTTTCACTAAAACCATGATGGCTCAAGCACTGAGCATACTGTTGCTTGGTCATGTAAAAGTGGCCATCTGATATAAACAAAAAAGAGTCGGACACAAAGCCAGTTCTTGTGATGAAAATATTTTCATTTAATTCGGCTGATTGCATGATGGCCCGAGAGTAATGGGTTCGGCCGATTGGTGACAAAATGGCAAAATTAATTTTCTCATTTACATTCAAAAATTGCTGGTCAAATTGAGTAAAAATGACAGGAAACTCAAAGCCATCATTGCGCATGAAAATTATATCGCGCAATTGGTTGTAAGCGCGCCACAATGACTCATACTGACCAATGGTGCCATTATTGCCAATAGCTGGGATCACAACGGAGTTGTCTTTGACCAAACCGATCAGAAAATTTCTGTCACTTTCACAAGGCACTTTTGCTCTTAAATCCGAATGATTTAGAATTAAGTTTAGTAGATACTGGTAGAGAATTTTGTGAGTGTTCCATGAAATTTCATAGAGTTGTTCGCAGCATTCTTGTTTCAAGACACCTAAGTAGTCGTAGTAGTGGACGAATGAGGAGCCGCGTTTTTGATCCAAAAACCAAGGGTTGTACTCGTAAAAATGATCATCAATTGTTTTTGAAAAAAATTGTGCCAAATTGCGCCAAATGTCACTTTTGAATTGGCACATTTTCAAGCTCAAATACTCATTTGTTTTTTCTAAAGCAATTAAATAATAAAACAATTCACAACAATTGAATATTTTTTCTTTATTTTCTGTTAATTCAAATAGTTTGGAAATGTGGCCGTGATTTTCATAGGTACCACAAAATCTGTCAAATGCACTTAAATTCAACTGGCCATTGGTAAACAGTTCGTTCAGATCGTCGAGCATACTTTCACTTCTTAGAGTTGGTGTTAGTTTTTTGATAACAACTTTTGTGTATTCAATTGCAAGGCGAGATATCTGACCAAATGATTTGTTAACAAAATCCTGGTCATATGCACCATTTGCCGGTGTATTGGACAAATTTAGCATTAGATCGCGAGCATTGTTGAACATTTGTTCTGCATTCAAATCGCCACTCATTTGATTGAATCCATCAAGGCGCTGTTTTAAAGCGTTTTGTTGCCTATTTTCCAAAGACAGCTGAGCTCGTCTGGCTATTGCTCTCACTTGGCATTCTTCACTCGCTTTTACCGAGAACATCTCGCGCTTTTTCTCTGATAAACTTATTCGGTCAGCTTCCAATTGTGGAACAATAAGATAAGAAATTTTTTTCTCTTCCTCTAAATTTTCCTCCAGCTGAGGATTAATTATTTGAAAACATTTCCTAATGATGTCCAAAGTCTCAGATTGATTTTGTCTAGTTGAACCATTTATTAAAAAAATTCCTCCGATTGAAAGCCAATGGTGTCTTGTGAAAATCTTTTCCATTTGACTTGAAGTGACCAATTCTTCTACTGACTGTAAAATTATTTTGTCTCTTTGCTTAAATCTTTTGGCCATCAAAAGCCTCTGGGCTAATTGTTGTAAATTTAAAATTTCACATGATAAATTTGATAGATGTTTCTTTAAAATTGACTTATAGGCATCGATGGCTAATTTTTGATCCTGACTTGATTCCGCAACTTTTAGAGCCGCACTTTAACAAAAATATAAATTTCTTATTTTTTGTCTATTTAATTTATTCTAATTGGAATTTATTTAGCACTCAGTAAATTTATTTAAATTTTAAAATTTTGTCTTCGCTCCTTAAATAATTTTGAATTGGAGGGTTTTAATTGTAACAGTATTTTACAATTACGTAAAATACCGTAAATTAACCAAATTTTACCACATTTTACGAGTTTACTCAGAAGAACCTTAAAGTAAAGGAGGATATAATTATCCAGAAGAGCCTTTGAAGTGTCTATACATTAGTTACCTTTTTTTTTATTCCATGGTTAAATAGTTGTTCAATCATTGCTTCAGAGGCTAATTGCCTCTTAATTATTAAGGGGAAGGTATGTTAAGACCCAAGTCTTGACATGTCTCTACTTATTATTTAATCTTGAATTAACTGCAGCTGAAGCACATGTTCTAGTTACTATATAAACCACTACCTCTTTTGTTATAATTTCGGATTCCATTTAAATAAACTTTAACTAAATTTAATTGTTTTATTTAATTCTTGGCTTAAATCCCTAAATTCCAAAACCGAGACTTTACAATTTAAAAGAACTAAATTATTCTTTAAAGTAAAAATGTTATTCAAATATTTCTGAATTGAAAAGATCGAATTGAAATGAACTTCACAAGTTAAATTAACATTCTAGCTTTTTAATTTTCGATTTTGTAAAATTCAAGTTTAAAATTACTTCTATAAATGCACATTATACATTATAGCATGAGCTGTCATCAAAGTTGATAAAATCAAGTATGTTGCACTATGCATTCTGTACAGAAATAATTTTGAAATTATTGAAAAAAAATTTTTCAATTTTTTATCATTTTAAAAATTTCCAAAACTTTAAATCGAAAAATAGTTACAATAAATTAGACAATTTTTTTTGATATTTTTAATTTATTTTAAATTCGTACATAAATACAAGAAAAAAATTTCAATTACAATTTATAAAATTATTTATTTCAAATTTGGCATTTTGAAGTTAATGATCAATTCAAAATATCATTTCCATTCAAATAGTTTATCTTTAGTAATTAAAATAAATCTTTGATTTAACTTGAATAATTATAATGTAACATGCTTTACATGCAATGTAGATTTAGAAACTATAAAAAAATTGAAAAAAAATTTTCTTAATACATTGATAAAATCGATTTTCAATTTAGTTAACTGATTTTTTGTAAAGTTTTATTTTCATTTTATTACGTATTTGGAATTTTTTGGAAAATCGATTATCAATGGACTGAGAAAATATTTTTTCAATTTTTTTTTTATTTTTTAAATCTACATTTCATGCAAAGCATGTTACATTAAAATTATTCAAGTTAAATCAAAGATTAAGTTTTATATCTAAGGATAAAATTTTTGAATTGAAATGATATTTTGAATTGATCAGCAACTTCAAGATGCCTCAAATTTCTATTTTTTCCTTGTAATCTTTGTATTTCGTTTTCACATTACTTTATTCAACTATTATATATCTCTAAAATTTTCCTCATAAATAATTTAGAACCAAATAGCCCTACTACCAAATGGTAAATAAAACACTAGAGTTTTTAGACAAATTGAATTTGAGATCAAAATCAAAAGATCAAAATATAAATTGAAATATATTTTTTTTTAAAGATAAAAAAAATTCCATGTTTTAAAATTTATAATTTGTTTAAGTGGAAAAATAAAATTATTTTAGTTTGACTGAATCAATATAAGAGTTTTGAATTTGAATTACAGAATTAATTGATCCAGAATTATTAAATAATCGATTGTTTTTGTTTAATAAATTGTAGTTCAATAATTTTGATTTTAATTTGATAATAAAATATTATTATTAGGCGTGAGATTAGTATTTATTTTTTAAAAAGTATCAAAATCAATTGATTAAGTTTTGAAATTTAATTGATTGATTTGATCTTGAATTTTTATCCGAAACTTCAATTTGCCAACTTTTATTTGAAATCTTAAGTTAGGAGCAGAAAAAATTGAAAAAATATCCAAAACCTTTTTCTTTAAGTTCAAAATTTAAATCTAAAAATTCTTACTTCCAGATGTCAATCGCTCGCTTTTCTTGTCTAATTACTTCGGTTCTGAGATCAGTTCCTAATAGAGGTAAATATTGATCATATCCAGTTCCAAATGCTTTGTATACAGCTTGACGATTATTTCGTTTTGACCAATCTAGTTGTAATTTCCCATTTAGTTGGAGACCACGGGCAGCAGCAAACCAAAGCATTACATCACGTTCATACCAACACCTGTGTCTTCCTTGAGACACAAAATCAAGAGCACAAAGTGCTGAATTAGGCCTACCAACCAACATCAGGTCACGAAGATGAGCTGGATTAAGGTTCAACATTTCTGGATGCGTAATTGAGAATACAACAGCGTCCTGTCCTTGTAAATCATTTAGAAAATCAGTTCCTGGTCCGCGTAAACGCAACACAAGCGGATGAATAGATCCTCCTATTAAATCTTTAATTTTTTTCTATTTCTTTCACTGCCAATCTGTTCAAAGGAGTCCATTCCTCGGGAAATTTTCTTCTTAAAATACAATTAGCTTTAATTTGATCCAAAGACATTTGGCCTAAATTTTCAAGGATATGTCTAGCTCTGTCTGCCTCATCACCCAGTAAAGTCATGGTTTCTGCACTAAATCCCAACAAATCTTCACTGTCAACGCCTGGAACAACTGTAATCGTTATATCTCCCACAGTGCTATGACACGGAAACGCTTTTTTAAAGCGTTCAACCAGATCATCACTCAAATGATTATAATTAAATTTTTTCATTAGATAATTAACTGCTTCCACATCCCTGGGATCTGATGAATTAGGTCTGAACCCGACCCAGGACAGACGAGCAATTATTTGACCATCAATGTCTAATGAATCAGCTACTTTTTCATAGTGGCCGGACATAATTTGAAAGGCACGCATGGTCCATGAATAGCGAACGTCGGGCGGTGGCGGTTCATCATCGTCACCTTTGTACACGCCAAACATTTGAATTCTGGGAGAAAAAAATATTTTATTTCATTTTATTAAAAAATATATTTTATAGAATAAGATTTAAAAAAATTAAATTTAGAGACTTATTTTTTAACTTAAGTCAAAGCTAAAACGAAATAGTAAGATTTGACATAATAGGAGATATTAATATCATCCGATTTTGATGAATATGAAAAAATTGATTAAGATGGACTTGAAGAAGTAGAGACACTAGGATAAATAAATAATCGAGATAATTCAGGTTATTTAAGATGATTCGCTCACTTTAGTTAGTTGTTAAAAATAGGTTGAAAAAATGTCAAAATGTTAAGGGTTTAATAGATAAACAAATAATATAATTAATAAATAAGTCCAAGTCAGGACTTTAAAATTTTATTTAAAAAAAAAAAGTCCAAGTCCATGCTTTAAAATTTTGAAAACCGAAGAAAAAATCTCTGCTAAAATTGCAAGAAAATTCTGTTACATGACAAATCTATGGCATTGTGAATTTTGGTAAAAAAACAAAAACAAAATATTAAAAGTACCAAAGCTTAAGTTCTGAAAGACCAAAACATGTTCTGTAAATTGCAACAACTTATACATCATTTTTACCACCAATATACTGATTCTGCAAAAATTTGCAATAAATCTGCAGAACTCAGAAAATTTTGAATTTGGGATATTATATTATAACTTTAAGTGGTGGTACAAAGAATGTATCAGTTGCTAAAATTTACAGAACATGTTTTGGTCTTTCAGAACTTAAGCTTTGGTACTTTTAATATTTTGTTTTTGTTTTTTTACCAAAATTCAAAATGCCATAGATTTGCCATATAACAGAATTTTCTTGCAATTATAGCAGAAATTTTTTCTTCAGTTTTCAAAATTTTAAAGCCTGGACTTGGACTTTTTGAATGAAATTTAAAAAAAAAAATTCTGGACTTGCACTTTTTTTTTTGTAAATAAAATTTTTAAGTCCTGACTTGGAATTTTTTTTTGGACTTTTAAACAACTCTGAAAAAATCACACTATTACTATTTTTTTACATCATTTTACATAAAATTAAACAATTTCATGTAAAAATATGTAATTTTCTGCCATATTTTTTCGTTAATGTTAATATTAGTAAAGTACCTATAATATTTTTTTGCCAAAAGATGATTTTAAAAATAACAAAACACCTTATGCAATCAAGGATTATGTTATCTTACATTTTCTGACCTAAAATTACCTAAAATAATGAAATCTTACCCATTATACAGTTTAATTTAAACCAATCTAAAGAAAAAAAAAAAATTTTGGAAAATATTAAATATATTGAGAAAAATGCAAAAAAAGTACCAAAAAGGATCAAAGAAATCCTTTGGGCATTTGCGAGCCGTGTGTTGAAAAAAATCTTTGTTAGTTATGAGTGTTTTACAGTGATTTTTACAGTGTATGAGCTAAAGGTTTATATAAGGGGCAAAAGCATAAAAAGCGATTTAGACGCGTTTGATGCTATTTTGGAGTTTGAAAACACATTAACTCCCGAAGAGTGTCAGAATTATATAAATCATTTAAAAAAAGAAAGAATTTTTATAACTATAAAAACACAGCTTAAAATTAAATTAATAAAAAATTTGAATTAAGGTAATTAAAATCGTTATTGAGAAAGAAGGTGGATGGTCGAACCATTAGTTTATATTTTAAAGAT
>QEOQ01000109.1:146058-156599 GCA_010279815.1 Brachionus plicatilis | reverse complement strand
GTCAAAATTTCGTTTTTTTTTGGAAATTTTGGTTTTTACTTTAAATTTACGTAAAATACCGTAAATTTACTAAATTTTATGTAAAATATAGTAAAAAATAGTAAAATACAGATATCGTAACACCACTGTACAATTAAAAAAAATCTTTGTAGTATTATTCAGAGCTAAAATTCGGTACATTACCTTAAAGATTCTTCAGATGCCACAGCAACATTTGCATTTAGTTTTCTCGATTTTCTAGCCGATTGCAAAATATCCCTAGTCATTGTGAACACAGTCGATCTGTTAACTTGCTCTCCACCGAGAGTAATTTTATGGTCCGACCAATTCGACCATAAAACACTGTGCAAATCACGCTCACTATTTAACATTGGATTAGGTATGCCTGTGTCCCCAATTATTTGAATTAATTTACTCAAATTGAACACTATTTTTGTTTGAGAACACTTCAAAAAATTACACAAATAATCCTTAATTTTAAAGGAATACTGGTCAAACATTTTGCTCAAATAATCCTCATTTAATAAATGCTGTGAAGCCCACAATTCCCACTCTTGGATAGAGTCAAAGCCACACTTTGCATTATAAATTTCCACCATCAATTGAATTAAATCCTCATGCAAAACTTTAGGTATGCCCAACTGGCCCAGTTTCCTTGTGTCCTGAAGAGCACCTACAAAAAGTTTAAACAGCAAATCCTTGGGTATGCAATAGCCGGCCGTCGGTCCACTATTGTAGCCCTCGGCCTCTTTTAACGAGCCGAAAAAGAGTCCACCCCTCTGGTTAAACTGATAGGACAAGTCCTCGATGTCACCAATGCCCAGTCTTTCGACAAAAAAAGCCTGCACATTGCGGCACGATCTAATCAATGCGGTCCATTGGTTTTCTGATACCTTAAGATTTTCTGCCTCTCGTATATTCCTCACTACAGGACAGTAATTTATCAACTCGTAACAGTCCAATGCGTGCTTTGCTGCCAATGGATCTGTTACTCCCAAAAATTGCGACCAAATTTCCACACTTTTTCTCTCATCTTTTCCCAGATTGACTCTGGACGGCGCATATATCGAATGATATCGCTTTTTCAATCCTTTCGACTGCATGCCATCACCAAAACCATTTGTGTAATTAAACAACGGGCTGTTTAGCTCACTGCTGAGACCACTGCTTGAAATGACCAATCTTCTACATGTCGTTTTAAGTAAGGTTGTGTGCTCGCGGACAAAATTTGTGCGCCTTTCTCTCAAACATAAACTTGGGTACTTTTCGACCACAAAGTTGAAACATTTTGCTCTAATCAACCACCTGACCTCTGCATTCAACTCTTTAGAGTATACTGCATCATTTTGTAAATGTTGGACACCACAAAAATCTGGCTCATCCCTGTTGCGCTCATAAACAAAGTCGATAGCTTGACTTTTGACCAAGTCTAAATCTAAGCACATTTGTCCAAGCCAATAGTCCTCAATTGCATCAATTAGATTATTGTCTAAATCCATTAGGAAAAAATTGGTCTGAAGTGAGTTTTGCAGGTGGTAAATTTCGGCCAATATTGCCAAGACAGATACTTGGTCTTGAACTGGCAAATTTTCGGCCAGCACCTTCAAAACTGAGCTTTGATACGAATTGCCCAAAGTGACATGGTGATTTACTTTGGGCTCGTAATCAAACTCTTTAATTACTCTATCAGATAAAATGAATAAATTTTTTTTTATTTGTGAATCTATTTGATCACATTTGTGCTGGAGCTTGTGATGTTTAATTAGATTTCTCATTGCCATTTCTTCTTCTAGGACGATGGTTATGAAGCCTTCTATTAAGCCTGGAGCTTCGGTGGTCAGCAAGTGAAATGCGGGCAAATCTCGCTGTTTTTCCAAGCATGCATGTCTAAATTTGTCTTGGATCTCTAAATTTGTCGATTCCTCGATCAATTTGGAATTTATTAGACCATTTTGATGCAGATAAATTTCAAGTGATTCTTTTCGAAGAATAAATTTATGTTTAGACCAAAAATCTTCAACTATTTGTTCACATTGTTGGACGTTTTTGTTATAAATCATTTCTAATAATGAAGCCAATTTGGCTATTTTGTTTTCAATTGATTCTTTTGACTCTATTTTGTTCAAAACCAGATATTCTAAAGTGACAAGTTCAGCTATTTGTTCATCATCGACTTCAATTTGAATTTGGTCAAATATTTTGGTCAATTGGGGTTCTAGTTTGACTAGAATGGACCTTGCCAAGCTAACATGCTCTGAATCCATAGTTTTCTCAATATTCTCGGCCCAGGAGTCAGCAATCTGTCTAACAGTAAGCTCGAGACCCTCTTGGTCAACTTCAAAAACAGTCTCTGGTTTATTGTCAACTAGAACTATTCGCTCATAGATAAACAATGGCACTGCTTCGATTAGATCGGTAGCTTCGGAAATCCAATCGTAGCAAGGACTCATGTACAGATGGTCGCCTCCTAAAAGAACTAACTTTTGCAGAGATTCCTCCTGCTCTGGTTTGGTCTCTAGTTCGTTTAGTTTGAATCGATCTGAGCCGGTGTAAGATGGTCTCTGCAGTAGAACACTAAATGCTGCACGTTTTGATTTTGTAGAAGATGAATTTAGCTCATGGGCTAATTTTTCTAGCTTGTTTATTTCATGTGTAATTTTGGCACTAAAGTTATCCAATTCCATAAAATCGACAACTTTCTCATCCTCTTTATTTAAATTTAATTTTTTTAACTCAATTGAACAGCTAGTCGCTTTTTCAACCAAATGTTTGTATCTACAATGCATTTTGTCTTTGACTCGTCTTTCAAAAATGTCCAAGCATTCCCGTAAATTAGTTATTCCACTAGCAATTTGGGTAAACGGAAAGTGTTTAGCCGAAATCAAGGACTTTAATCTGCTCACTGATGGTTGAAATTCAAGCACATAATTTTCTATATTTAACCCTGCTAATTCATTGATGTTTAATAAACTTTCAATAAAATCTATTTTTTCTTTTAACTTTTCACTAGAATAGATAAGTTTTGAGTTGGCAAAAAGATATGCCTGGTTACCAAAAGCTCTCGACTCTCTGCCAACAACTAACCTCAACTTATGGTCAGTATATCTACTCTCTGCTTTTAATTTATTTAACACTGAATTAATATTATTAGACTCGATTGATTTTTTAAAATTGCTTATTATTTTTAAGCATTCCTCTCGTCTTAATTTTATATCCATTAAAGACGAAGCTTTTCTGAACATGTCTCTGGAATATGGCAAGCTGACATTCATTTGTTTTGCTAGTAGAACAACTTGTTTGTGGTTAATTAAATTGTCCAAGTCAAAACTGTCAGTCATAGACAAACAGTGGCACAAAGAGTTATCATGGTCTAAATTTTGACAAGAGTTAATAAAGTTTTGTAGCCCATGGCTTGAACAATTGTCTAAAATTGAAAGGGCGATGGCCAAAGACTCTTTTATTGATAAATCGATGAAGCGGCATATGCCGTAAATAAAACCAAGTTTATAGATTAAAGAAATGTGCTGAAAATTTGCTTGGTCAAAATGTTTAAGCTCACCGATATCGATTAATAAAGTAGCTGATTGATTTGGAAAAAATTTTTTGAGTTTTGAAGGAAGATTGCTTTTTGCTAGTTCGATTAAAGTATAATGGTCGCTTAGATAGTTAATATTAAGAATCGGACCATTTATGCTTAAGAATGTGTCAAAAATTCGTTCTATCAATGGACTGGTATTTCCAATATTTAATGATTGGGACAAAACTAGTTGAATAAATTCGTTTTGTAGCTTCAGAGTATTAGGTGATTTTAGATTAAATTTATCCTTGGAAATTATGGTTCCTGGTAGTCGCACTTTTTCGCCATTACAAGTTTTGCTTATAAAAGCATTAAATTCGAAAGAAATATCCATTTTTGTTTAAGAGAAATTTTTCTTATGAACTTTTTGACATGATTGAATTTTTATCTATGCTAGCAATAAAAAGTTTATATAATTAAATATTGGTGGTTTGCGCTGATTAAAAATCAGAGTCTTGATAAATAAAATAAATTCAATTGTTGATGCAGGCAAAATATAAAACTATTTTTATCAAAATTTTTGATAACAAATAAATTATGAAAAAAATTGAAATTTAGAATTTACATAAATTAGAAGAAATAAACACAAAATATTTTCAATTTTTTTTTAGACCAGAAAACACACTTCTTTAATAATTCGGGAAATTTTAATGAAAAAAATGTTTTTTTCTAAAAAACTGTAGATGTGTATAATAATAACAGCAGATTTAAAATTTTTTTGTTAATTTACGATGCTGTTACGATACGATGAATTCACAATATTTAACGGAAATTAATTTAAATTCACGATATTTTACCATATTTTACGATAAAAACTGTAATCTAAAAAACTGAATTTATAGTAAATTTCCAAAAATTATTTTTAAATTCAGTGATAAATTGGCAAGTTGAAGTTTATGATCAATTTTTGATGCTCAAAATGATCAAATCAAATTAAAATTTTAAAATAAATTTTGATTTTTTAATAGAATTAGTGCAGAGGTAAATTTTCGGTTTTGACATACTTTGTTAAATCTAATGATAAAATCTGCAAAAGTCTGCAAAAAATAATTCAGTTAAATTACCATCATTTCGATGATCTGCACTCTGCATTGTGCATTTTGATATTGCAGAGTAATTTTTTTTTAATACAGTCCTGCTATGATTTTCTGTTTTCATCTAATTTTACGTAAAATTACCAAAGTAAAAAAAAAGTAAAGGGCTATAGTTTATTACAATACCGTTTTCGCCCCCTTCTTTAGCCAATCAATTTGCACGATCTTTATATAAAAGGTTACTAGGGACAAAAAATTTGGTAATTTCAAAAATAAAAAAAAATTTGCAAATTCCTTTGCTAAATTAATTTTAAATTAAGATTTCTTTTTTTTTTGGTTTTTACTTTTAATATTTAAATTCTAAATTGGAAAGAAAAGTAAAAAGCGAAAATTTCTTCTTTAAATCAAATAATATAGGCAGTTGCCAATTTTGATGTCAGGTAAAATTTTTTCAATATTTCTTGGCTCTAAGTCATCTATTAAAAAAAAATATCATTTAAATTAAAGATTGATTTAAAATGAATAAACAAATGGATTGTAAAGAAACTTTTTTTTTTCCATTTAATTCAATAGTTTTTGGCAAAGAATCAATTTTTATTTCTTCGTTATACTTTGTTTCTATAAATAGCCATGGTGAAAATTCTATCATAGTCAGAGTTTTTCAAATTGTTTCGAAGCATAAATTAAATAGTTCACTTCTTGTAAGGCTAAAAACTATATTATCATCTTGTTTTTCGAAGTAAAAGTGACTAATTGGAAGAACAGACTGATATTTACATAATTCATTTGAATATTTCTTTACAACTTCGAATTTTTGTAAATGAAAAGATAATCGAAAAAAAATTCAAATCCATTTCCGAAGTAGATATGACTAATTTATCAATCTTAACATTAAATTTTGTTGGTACTTCTGCGACATTGTCAAAATTTATTATGTAAATATCTGTAAGCCAGAATTTACGGACAATATTCCAGTCATTTATTTCGATAAAATTGATAAGCTCATGTAACTTGTCCATAATATTTGTAACAAATTGTTTAAATACGGTAATATTTTAGACGAAAGCTTACTGGAATACCAAAGTCCTAATAAAAATAGTCTATTGTACAAATTTTAGATAGTCTTATATTTATATTGTTGTTACAAAAATTGGCAAATATCTGTTGGTCCTTTTTGGATTTTAATAGTCGATAACCGGAAATTCCGTAAATTTTTGTAAAAAGTAAAAATTCAAAAAAATACAAACTTTTTTGAGTATTTTGACATTTTTTGACTTTTTTTAAATTTTTTGGACTGAATTATAAAAAAAAATTACTTTTTTTCACGTAATTTTACCTAAAATTTTATTCGAAAATGGTAATTTTTTGTAAAAAAAAAAAGTAAATTTAAACAATAAACATTGCATCATACCAATTTTTTCGTTTGTCGATTTGAAATTAACCTAAGACAGACATCAACCGAGTTAACTTCGAGCACAAGACTTCCTCTTATTAGCTCTTTAGTAAGTAGTTTCACAATAGACCGAGTTATGGTGAAACAAGCGGTAAAAAAGTTTGAAAAAAATCGAATCCCTCTACGCATTAACTCGATTAAGTGTCCATCCGAAAAACAAAATTTTAAAATAAATTAAGAATTAAAGATTTTTTACGGCCGGTTAAAAACTCTAACGATCATATTGTTCTCGAAACCTTGCATGATCTCAGTTCGCTTTCCAGAATTGCATACTCGATCAACAGTCGGCTGAACTTAAGTTCTCGACTTAGGCGCCTTCTTGGACTCCTGAGCCACATGCATACAATGAGAGATGAGTCGTAAAGTCAACCTCAAGGTAATGATCAGGGTCGGGTCGTAAAGCCTCCATGTCACTGTCGGAATCCTTACTGGGTGGGCAGCCCAAATTTATTTATTAATGTGCAAGAATTTTAACCTACGGTCCCATGCGTACGGCCCAAAAATATCCTACTTACAGAGCTATAAAATTCATTTTCCCTCTAATGGCTATAATATTAACTTGATAGTTATAGATTTAGCTTATAATTAAATTTAAGAATCTTATAACTTGTTACTAACAAAACAATTTTAAAATTTATTTTAATTTTTAATTAATAAAATATATAAGTAATTATTTTAGGTTAATTTTTTAAAAAATATTAAAATTCTGAATAAACTAAATTAAATTTTTAATAAATTAGTTTAAAATTTAATTTGTTTTTTTGAAAAGATATTAAAAATTATATGAGACTAAAAAATGAAAAATATCAGCCATCAGTCTAGAGGTTAAGAAAACGAATTTCATAAGAAAAACATCCAATAATTTATTATCTGAAAAGCAGCCCATCGAAGTTGAAATTTGATTTGAATGTAGACAAGTCTAATTGACAAAACTAAATAAAAAAACAAAATTAGTTCAATTTGTAATTAATGATTATTAGAAAAAAATGTGTTTTTTTTTTAAATTATAATTATAAAATATTATGCTTAATTTTAAAAGAATGATCATGATCATGAACTTATATTTGCCCTTCAGAATCATTGTTTTTCAATTTTCTTAATTTAAGGTCTATTAAAAATTTGTAAAAATTTGCTTAAATTCTGTCAATCTGACTAATTTTTTTTTTGCTGTCAAATTTTTAACATTTTTTTTTGAACTTAAACTTCTAATTTTGACTTATAATTTGTTACTTAAAAACAAGTTTGCCTTTAAAAAACGCGTATAAAAGTTTTAATACTGAATTAGGTACAAAATAAAAAAAATTAATTTTTTTTGTAATTAATGTCAATTACATTTGAATTTATCACAATTTCAATTTATTAAAACATAATGGCGTGTGCTAATTCATTATCAATTAAAATTACTGATTTTTTACTAATTTTAAAAATATAAAATGAATATAAAATGACTTACATTTTATGAAATTATTTAATTAATTTAAAAAAAAAAAATTTTATTTAACTTTTTTTAAATTTTATTTATTTATGCTCTCAGACCACACATTGAAGTTCAGCTAGATTGAAAAACTCATGTCCCAGCTCAATAATAGCCTCATTTTTCTTGCTCTCATACACAAACACAAATCATGTGACATTTTTTTCCAATAACCAACAACTATGGAGCAAATTGTTCGAATTACAATCAAGCCTTGCCAGAAGATCAATTTTGAAAAATCCAAATAGAAAATTCTCATATTGGCATCGATTTCAGTAGCACAATCGAACTCCAAGTCCTCATAAATGTACAAATACTTCCGAAAATCCATGACCATGTCTTCCATTTTTTTCACACTCATCTTGGTGAACTCATCGCTCATGCTCTCTGTGTCCATCTTGTCTCAAAAAGAGTCTAAAAATTTGAATCGGAAAGAAAAGTTGGCGAACTGCATAGATTTGCCTCACTCAGAGCAAACAATCAAAACATCATTTGGTGTGAACACCTTTCCTAAGCTAAAAACTTTAGTGCCTGTGCAATATAAACATCTCAAGCCAGTCAGCTTGCTTTGAGTAAATATGCTCGACTGGTCCAGGTACTCAATGCAGTCACAATTAAAGTGGTACTGTTCACTAAGCGATTGTTTGGGCTCAAAAAAGTTCGAGTTGCACGAATGATTTAGAAAACTAACTTTTTAACTAGACTTTTTTTCACAACACTTGCAAAGTGCTTCCCCAAAAGTAAAGCAGTTAAGGAATACTTGAACAAGTCTTCTGGATGAGTGACATTTTCGTGGGTTAACATATTGTACACTTGGTAATAGTTGTTTGCACAATTGTCCATTTTGTAATCTATGAGGCAAAAGTCACTTGTTTGAATGTCTGAATACTTGAGAATAAGTACCTGGCTATTTGAGTTGAGAATACAGAACGCTAGATGAGCTAGACTTAAATTGTGGAGCAGTGTTCTGAGAATTCCGCATTCAAATTTGTGGTGATTTTGTTCATCGATTTCACTCTGGGCTCTACATCTGTACGAGCAGTAGAAAATGCCACAGCATTGACTGCATGGACAAATTTTCAAATGTTCAAAGCCTCTATTTTGTTTATTATACAAAGATTTGAAGCTCAAATCGCAGTAATCCAAGCCTGCCATTGGAAGAACTGTATGCTTTTTCTGTGAAAAGCACCTCTCCAGCTCTGATGTCCCGCTTGGCCAAACAGTGTCTGCCATTTTTGCCACTAAATTGAACATCTACACAGTCATTGATGAAGTTTGTTGAACTCTTTGCCTCATGATTAGCTGATAAATGAGATTTTTTCAAATTTGATCCGCCACATTGCTCAATTATTTTGTTCATTTCGACCAGTTCGGAATCTTTGCACAATTCAGAGGCTGTTTGGACCAGCATTTTGTAAATACAGCTCATTCTAAAACTTGATAGACTGTCACTTTGGTTCATTTTGATTAAACAACTTAATTTTCTTTTTGCTAGTTTTAAAATTAAATAAAATATGTTCTTGGATACAAAGAAGTATTTCTGTGATTTGGTTTTATTTTTGAATATTTTTTTGGCAAATATCAAGATCAAAAGATCAAAATATGAAATGTAATATTATTTTTAATTAATAAAAAAAAAATCTTTCCTAAACAATTACTATGACATGTTATGACAAATTTATTTTCACATATAACATTTTAAAAGATTTGTTTTATTTGAACTTTAAAATGCTTAATTTTTTTAATTGATTTTAATAAAAAATTTTAAAGACCACAGAATTTAATTTTTTGAAATTAAGCGTTTAATTAAGGTTTTGTATTTAGATCCTGCTTTTTTTTATTTTTAAAAAAAAGCAGGATAAAAAAAGTAAGCTTAAACATTGAACTTTTTAATAAATTTTGAAGAACTAAAAAACAAAAAATCAGGTGTTGAAACTGCTTGATACATACCAGAACTACTGAAATGATTTTTCGTTTGTTGAATTAGATCAAAACTTAAAACAAGCTTTTGTATAAAATATGGAAAACCAATTTCACTTCTCTCATACAAGCTATGAAATTATTTTTCCAAGTCTTACTCAAAGGCCTTATTTTTTTTTGGGTTTATTTTCTTAAATTTGCCCAAGACTTAAATAAGACTTTTAAATAAAATATGGAAAAGCAATTTCAAAGAAAATGGGGATCAGTTTGGGGTCAGTCGTATAAAATTCGGGGTCAGTAGGGGGTCAGGTTTCAAAAAAAAAAAATATTTAATTTTCACAAAAAATAAAAATTTTCCCTGCCGGGCTGTCTAGACCGTCCCAAGCCAGCTTTTGATCCCCATTTATGAATGTTACCAGATCATGACCAAGCTGAATTTCGTGTAGCTGGATAACCTTACCACGTCTACGCCTCTCTGCAAGTATGCTCTAGCCGAGTCTCTCTTCTTTCGATGTAGTTTAATTCATCATAAGAGGAAGAATATTTTTATAATAAAAAGAAAAATATTTTCATAAAAATATTTTTTTTAATTTTTAAATTACAAATAAATAATTTTAAAAATTTTGACCAGGCAAGATCAGGAATCATGAACCGAGCATAATCTCATTCTCAGTTAACATCTGATTAAAAATTGAACATGACCAGAATAAAATTTGAAACAAAAAGACAAAATGTATCACTTTATTGACCAAAATTCAAAAAAATCCTGTAAAAAATCTTAAGTTAATTTTCAAAATAAAATTTGTCTTAATTATCATAAATAAAATACTCTTAGTCCCTCCAAAATCCAAAAGTATAATCAATTCAATATTTTAAAACTATAAAATTCATTTATTTACAAAAAAAAAAATCTAATTCATATTTTGCTAGCATTTTGTCAACTACAATGTATTTATATTCAAATTTTTGTTTATCTATTTTCTCTTTAGACTTTTACTTAAGCGTCTTGGGCAAATGCCATCTAAAATAAAAAAGCACACATCAGATGATCAGAATAATAATTAAATTTATCCGTCCAATCCT
>QEOQ01000109.1:110273-138339 GCA_010279815.1 Brachionus plicatilis | reverse complement strand
CGATTCCCTATTTATATAGATAGAATTCTACAGTATTTGATGGCACACCTAATATGTGTCTATAATTTAAATAATGTTATTTTATTAAAACCATATCATCTAGATGATTCGAAGCTATCATCAGCATCTTTTATAAAATAATAAATGGAATTTTAAATAGAAACAAAACAACAAAAAATAATTCTAGAAGAATCTAAGAAATATAGATTCATCATTTTTATTTTTAGATAAAAATATTGTCTACCAAAATATTGTATTTCATAAATGTAACAGTTCTATAATAAGGGAAAAATAAAACAAAGTAACCTTAAAAAAATCTTTATCCATTAGTTAAATATTAACTTAATTAATTAATGTAAATTTTTTTATAAGAAAATTTATCTCCAAGAAGCTGAAGCATAACGTGAAAAATTTAATAACGTAACGTGAATAATAACAAAATTCATCCGCCAAGTAACTTTTGATTAATCCAATTACTGCTTTTTTTCAAATTACACTTTTAACTTTTGATAAATCGAAAATTTCAGTTATGTAAAATTTGATAGTTTCCAAAAATTTAAAAATATTTTTAAAAAAAAAATAACAATTATCAAATAAAGCATTTTTGTTTAATAAATTCTACACAAAAGTTTGAATTATTTAAAGGATCTTCAACCGATGAAGGAAGCGCTTTTGTACGCTTGTTCAAGCTGAAATATCTTCGATGTAATGAAAATAATCTAGCTCTTAATCAGGATGAAACTATTATAGAAGAAGAAGAACTGTACGATTATGATGAAACAGAAATAGAAGACTCAAGTGAATATGACGAAAATGGATATCATGAAAGAATAAGAACGGTAGATGAAGAAGGAATGGAGTTCAAAGAAGAGTTTGTTGAAGTGATAAATTATTTTGAAAATAAACAATACCAAATCAAATCAACATTTGTGAGAGAATTACTCGCTTTCCTTGTGTATGCAACAAAAACAATAAAGCATTTAGACTTGCAATCAGCAAGTGTACTCCGTTTGCAAATTTGTTAATACGGCTTTCTAAATTTGCAGCAAAACAGAAGAATTCAATCAAACAATCGAAATTTTTTATTAAAAAAAAAGCAAAATTAAGAATTGAAAATAAGACGTTTTTCATCATATTTGATGCTTGAGAGCTTTCATAAGGCAATATTAAAAAAAGCTTTTCCTCCTGATGATCCAAATCCAGCTTCACTGATAAGAGTTGAATATTTTTTACAAATTTTAAATCCTGCATTTTATTTCAACCTAATAATCCAAAAAAAATAAATCAACGAAAGGATATGTTTTGCCAGTTTTATTTATTATGATTTCAAAATGGAGCAGAATGGAAATTACCGTAATTTAGCTGATTGTTTGATTTCAGCTTTTAGACAAAAATTTAAAGATGAGGTTGATTCTGCTGTATACTGTGTAGCATCACTTCTAAATGTTTCAAAGATAAAAATTTGGATCAATCGTCCAGACTGTGTTGGAATCAAGAGGAAAGCATTAGATAATTTAATTCAATTTAAAAATCTTACACTAAAAAAAAACAAAATAATATTCAAGAGACAATTGAGGCCTTAAATCAAACTGTTTCCTCTATCTGAGCTTTTGACTCTATTACCGCTCTTGATCGGGATGAAGATTACTTGTACGAAATATGGGTGAATAAAGAAATAAAAGAATACAATTTTAGAGAGAGAAAAGATTCATCTTATAAAAAATATTGTCGATAATTCAAATTTTAAAACAAATTCGACTGCTTAGTTTTGGAACGAAGAATGCATTATGCCATATTTAGCAAAACTGGCCGTCCTTTTATGGAATATTCCTTCAGGTTCAGCTTATATTGAGAGATTTTATAGTAAATGAGGACTTGTAAGCAAAAGAAATGCAGGTAACATGTCAGCTGATACGATAATACGGCGATCAATGCTTAAAAACAACATTAAAATTCTTGATGAAATAAAACTCAATATCCAAGCACAATTATTTAATATTTAAAAAATCAAAAAAATTTTTTTAAAATAAAAGCAATCTATTAACATAATAAATAAACATAAATTCTAAAGGCTAGTTTTTTTTTTTTTTTTATTTTTATTCTTAGTTCGATACCAGTTTCAAATTGGAAAAAAATCCATTTTCAAGTTCGAGTTTCCATTTGAGACACTTGAAAGAAATCAAGTTTCCAGTTCATGTTCCAAGTTCGAGTTGCAAGACTCAAATTGGCATCTGGAAACTGGTTTATTTCCAAGTTCGAATGTCTGGGATTGACCTATCCGTTGAATAATTATCCCATTTATAAAATTTTTTGAAACATCATTTCTAAAAAAAAAATTTAATTTTAATTGCATCGAGTTGAAAAAAAAAAATTTTGATATTCGAAAAAATTTTCACATTATTCAGTAAAAACTTTATTCCTAATCATTAATAATAAATGCATTAGTATTTAATTAATGTTTAAACGGAAAATCAAACATTTTCCATTAGACCATTATAAAGTTGAATTGTCGAAATTTTTTGAGAAAATCCTGTCCTTGAATAATGAAAAAAAAGTTTTTAAGTTAAGAAGGAGCATAAATACATGTTCCAATACGTCAAACGTATGGATCGGATAGACAAGGCAAAGGGTTTCTTTTTGCGTTTAAACGCAATTGAATCAAATATAAAAATCGTATTTAAACGGGAAGAANTAAATTGAATGAAATTTTTATTTTGAAAATTCTATAAGAAAGATCTTAAAAACTAAAATTAGATTTTAAAAAATAAAAAGACAATATTATTTTCTTCAAATCATTTCTATTTTCTTCAGGTGTAAAATCTCGGGATTTATAATTTAAAGATTTACTTTTTTAAACCAAATTTTTTTATTCTGTTCAAATTATTTTAATGTAAAAGCTTATACAGTGAAAAGGTTTCAAGGTTAATCAACAGGCTAGTGTCCTTATCTTTTGAATAGACTGATTAACTCTTCATTTATTTCAATTAAAATAAATAATTCATTAAAATACAATTTATCAAAATATTTTACATAAAAAAGATTATTAAAAAAAAAGATAAATTTAATAAATTTATTAATTGATTTGTAAAAGTTTTTGTAAACCAAATTAAATTTATCAAAAATTGATTTAAGAAAATTGATTTAAGAAAAATAATATTTGTTTTATTAAAAATATATGTTTTGAAATGATTGAAGGATAAACATAGACGATCAATAACAAAATTATTAATTAATTTTGGAAAAAAATCATAAAAAGTATACTCTCCAAACTTTGTTTTTGTCTTTGGTACAATTAAATTGTTTTTATTTCTTTAATTGTATTTAAGGTTTCTTATTTTATTTTCTTTTAATAAAATAGGAACACTGTCCAGTTTAAATATTTTAAAACCAAAGCTAGTAGTCTAGATAAAAATCTGTGTTGGAACCCAAATATTCCATATTTCTCAAGAAAGTTATTTATATCGTTATGTTCAAAATTTGAAAAGTCAAATTTAAACAGTTTAAACAAGGCAGAATAAAGTAGATTAAATAGTTTCTGTGTTGTTGATTTTGGAAAGTATATTACTAGCGTTANAAAATAAAAAAAAATGGCTAAAATACATAACCTTTTTTAGCGTTTTCTCTTAAAGGGCGATTTAACTCGAATTAAAACGCGTTTTTTTTTCTCGGGCAAGACTTGCGTTGAAAATTAAAAGATTTTTTTTATTCATTTGGTGCAGCACCAAGTGTTAAGAATATATTATTTTGATTTTTTTATTAACTAAAATATGAAATTATAGATTAAAGAAAAATACTATTTCTAACAATTTAGCACAAAATTTATTGAAACAACTTTTAAAAATTCTAATCATTTTTTTTAATATTTAAAACTATTTTATTTTTGTGCAGCAAAGGCTTTTCATAGACCTTTTATCCTTAAACAGAATATTTATTTAAGTTTAGGAAAAGAAAACTTTTCGCTGTGATACTGTTCATTTTGTTCGATCTTATTGGGTCTTATTATGTGGCTTGACCACATTGAATTAATTTTTTGAATTTGGAAATACAAAAATTTTAAAATTATTTAAAAAGGCTTCAAAGTTTATTTATATGATGAAATTTTAATTTTATTATAAAAATAAATATTTGTACAAATTGAATAAAGCTTCAAATAGAAAAAAAATATACAAATAATTTTAGCTTAAAAGCTTCAATTGAATACAAACATTGTGAAAAAAATCACTTTTTTAAAAAATTTGAAATTTCATAAATAACAAAAATAATTGATTAATTCATTGAAAAAAGTCCTTTAACAATGTCCTGCGTCGCTTTTCAACAATACTCATCTGAATTCTGATATTTAACTTTGACTCAAATTTTCAATTCAGCTTGATTGTTCTCAGACAACATTTTAGTCTCATTATTGTTCAAATAGTAGGCATATGGATAAGTGTACTGAAGAGTGTATCGAGCTCTGGTCAACACGTCCACAGCTTCGATCAAAAACTCCCAGTCCACAAGAGTGCCTCCTTCTTTGTTCATTATTTTATGCTGAATTATTTGAATCTAAAACATTTAAACTAATGATTATTTTTGCAAAATAAATTAGAGTTCGATCATTTTGATGTTGATTTGCTAATGAACCATTATTAGACATAAGATTAGTATTTATTTTTTAAAAAGTATCAAAAATATTTCGATCAATTAGTTTTAAAATTTTTCATGATCGTTTTGATCTTAAAATTTAATCTATAATTTCAATTTGCAAATTTATTTTATTCCATCAGAGAGCATCTGTAGCGTTAAATGTTTTATTTTTTACAATTATAAATATTTTTTCAACCAGCTTGGTATACTGAACAAATTTTTATTTAAAAAATTGGCCAGTTGAGCATTTGATTTTTGGTAAAAGTCTCTCAAATAAATGTATGATCTTTGGTCTAGTTTGGCATAAGTGCGACCTTTACTTGGACCAAGACAACGGCGATTTTTCAGGCAAAAGAATCTTTTTTTTGCACTGTAAACCAGCAAATTTTTGTAATCAAAAAACCTGGACGAATTCATAAAAAGCTGAATTGAGTTCATGGCCAAATGGGGTCTTTGTTTAAACTCTTCACCGTCAATGAGCAGAAACTGGTCTCTTGCAAAAAATCTCAACCAGCGTGACAAATGCTTTATGTAAATACCAGGATCTAGACATCTGTGTCGAAATTTTTCAAATTTTCGCCAATGAGAACCATTAAGAGGCGAAAGATTAAGAATCTCATAAAATGTGTACTGCAGAGCAATCGGGTCCTTATGAGCTTTCATATGATTGTACCACGAGTATGCTCTGTCAATTGGATCAATGGTGATGATTACAAATTTAATGTTGGAAAACAATTTTCTAATTCTGTGTGGCACTCTGGCATCAGAAAAATAATTGGCCGACTTTTCAAAATTTATTAGAGAACTGTTTGACTGAAAGAGGTCCAGATACCAGTCAATGCCGTTGTGGTATTCTGTGAGAAAAAATTGGGTCTCTTCGAAATGATGCTGGGTGTTTCGATTTGACGCAAATGATGGATGAGCGTCCAGAAAGTGATGCACAGCAGTTGTTCCTGTTTTTTGTGGTCCCAAAATAATCAACTTGGGAAATGATTGACATGTTTTGTTCGGCAACCAGATGGCCATGTGGTGCCTGTCAATGCAAGGACTGGTCCAGGTTGGCTGCACTTCATCCTTGTGAAAATTGAAATAATCAATGGCTAGTTGCAGTGACGGTTTGAAGCTAAATTTTAAATTTGTCCTTGTGATCAAAAATTTGAACAAATTTTTAAAGACAAATAGCGCCAGTCTGTCATTGCCATAGTTTGTCATGTGTGTCATAAAAATGTTGATTCGGTTGAACAGCACACTTTGGAAAATTTCACCACCGTACATTTTTGACAACAAATTTGCAATTCCTTTTGGATAGGTGGTGAAAAAGTTAGTATGAGTAAAAATGCCGCATGTTTGTCTTGGCAAAACCATAATTTTCTTGTGAACAAACCCGCGCCTCAAATGAGCAGGCCTCAAGTGCGGATATTCTTCTGTGCTTGTTACCTTAATCATCCAAATCCTGGCCCACAGCTCATACAGACTGTTTGACACGGGGTACACTCCACTGTGGTGCGGTGACACAGCATAAAATGTGTTTGCGGGCAGACCATGCTCCTGGGCGAAAAAAAAATTAAAGTAAAGCTGCTCTTTGAGCTGTGATGAGTTGAGGTGTTGAGGCTTGAAGTGAGACCACGTATGGTCAAACCAATTGAAGTGGTTTCTTTTTTCCAGCAAAAGTTGGTCAGCTGAATTTTCATCTTTGTTGCCAGATAAATAGTGAAAACCAGAGAAGCCTAAATTGAATTTAAATTTTTCAACACTCGCATTAAAAACATACCTATTTAGATAACTCTGAAATTGAATCAAAGCATGCACATCGTCAGGCTTCAGTCTTAGGCCTGATGCACCCACAAACACGTCATCAATGTCAATTTGAATCACTCGCTCAAGACCAATGGTCACACGGCCATACGACGAATACTCGATCACATCCAGTATCAAACTGCACAGCACATTTTCAAGTTTAATATTCATGATCACAAATCTCAGACCAGCACCATTATTTTTCAGGATGACTTGTTTGTGCCGATCGCACAGCAACACTGTTTCGCCATTTTCCACCTCTTCCTCTCTAAATTCACTTGTCTGCGTTGATCGCTGGAGCAAATAGTTTGCTTGGGCATTTAATTTGGTTGTTTTGAAAAAGTCTGTCACTTTCACATTTAACTTGCACTCTTGAACATCATAAATTGGTCTGTGGTCCAAAAAGACCAGGCCTATCTTGAATTTGAGGCACTCTTGGACCAAATGAAGAACAAATTGTTTGTGTTCAATTGATTTGAACAGCTCGACCGACTCGAATATGACGACACTGTAAAATGATGTGTGTGCATTGGCCAAGTTTATTCGCTTGACCACAGATGGTTGTATTCGAACAAAGCTGAATTTGAACCGTGACCACTGTGCTATTTTGACAAATTGGGCTATTTGCTGTGATTTTCTAGATGTAGCTAGAATGAGGATACGATTTTGATTGGAATAATTGCCGGTGTGTACAGGCTGGTTTAACTCTTGGAAAATATTAGCAGCAGCATTTTTAGAAGGATTGTTTGTGCCAATCGAGGAATTGTTTGTTTCAGAAGTGAATATTAAAAAAATAGCAGTAATTGTAATAATCAAAAGGATTGGACGGATAAATTTAATTATTATTCTGATCATCTGATGTGTGCTTTTTTATTTTAGATGGCATTTGCCAAAGACGTTTTTGTCAAAGTCTAAAGAGAAAATTGATAAATAAGAATTTAAAAATAAATACACTTTAGTTTACAAAATGTTAACAAAATGTGAAAAAGATTTTTTTATATTATTTATTTGTATATACAGTAGAAATTCGATTATATGTAATTCGGTTAAATGTAAATTCGATTATATATAATTTCAAAAATCGCCACTGACACTCTTCTTGTCTTATGTTTCTAGAAATTTTTAAATTTGTCCAAGCATTAGTTCACGATCTAATTCTTGGAAAGTGCTAATTTTCCTTAATTGATAGATAAAACCACTCTTTTCCAATTTTTGCTTAGATCATGATATTGATACAACACCATTTACTTCTTTAAAAAAATTTGCTTTAAAAAACAAAGAACTAAGTGTAAAACAAAGTTCGCTTTGTCGATTTTTTAAACCTAAGTCACCCGCTAAGACTTCTGGTCCTCAAACAAGCAACCCTCAAAATATTTCTTCAATTTCCATTGTAAAACGTAGCCTAATTTAAATAAAATCTTATGTAAAAACCCTCTTTTTTAATTGTCCAAAACATTTTCATCAGACAAAATTTGTGTCTACAGGTCTATTCGATTATATGTAAAATTCGATTATATATAAGACCAAAAAGTTTTTCATTACATATAATCGAATTTCTACTGTACTATATTTTTATGAAATTGAATTGATTACTGACAGACTTATGGATTTTGAAGCTAACTTTTAGATGGACATAAAGTATTTTACTTATGCTAATTAAGACAATTTTTGAACTTATTAACGATTCATTACAAGAATTTTTAAATTTCAGTCAAAAATATGGGTAAGCAAAGCTTTATATGCGAGTAACGAAACGTTAGTTTTTTTTCAAAAAATTTAATTTATTATAAAATTATGATTGAAATAAATAATTGAAAAAATCTAGTATAATTTTGTTTATAAAAAAATATATTGTTTATAATTAAATAGTGTTGGGATCCGTACAAGCGACACTTTTTACTTTAGTCTACTAAAAATTAGTTAACCAAAAATAAGCGGACTAAAAAATAATTAACTAATTTCTAGTTGGCTAAATTTTAGTTGACTAAACTAAAGAGAAAACTCCCATCACTAAAAATCTTGTATAATTTTGTTTATAAATAAGAGTTAAAAATTAGTTAAAAGTAAAGTTTTATTTGCAAATTTTAATTGGTAAATTTTCAATTTTTTTCAAATTTAGAATAGTACATGTTAAGGTTTTATCAAAAATTCTCATCCAGAAAAATATTTTCAAATCGCGCATTCTAGATTTACAATACACTCTCATTGTGAGACTATATAGCTCGTCACGGCTGCTTCGTTCCTCGCAATAAAGTCATTCATTTTGTCTTTTTTTTTATCAAAGTTTATTCTGGTCATGTCCAATTTTAATCAGATGTTCACTTACAATTGATTTAATAGTGATCTTGCTGGGTTCGTGATTTCTCATTTTTTTCTGGTCAAAATTTGGGATAAAATTTGTTTTTATTTAAAAATAAAAAAAAATTTATTTATTTATTTTTTTTATCTGAAAGAGCTTTAGCTCGGTACAGAAAAAAAATAAATAAAAAAGATTAAAAAGAAGAAAATTAAAATTAGATATATTGAGCTAGAAAGCTACAGGATACATATTTTTAAATGTTTGATTGTTCAGGAAAAAAAAGCAATGTGAAATTTTAGTACAAAAACTACAGTACAAACTTTATAATTTAAAATCTTCTTAAGTTATATGGAAATAATATTGAAAGCCAAAAAGAAATTCAATTTCTGCGAATTAGATTTGATTGTAAATTAAATTTCAACTTAATGGTTGACAAAATTAAATGAAATTTTAGTACAAAAACTACAGTACAAAAAGCAAATACTTTATAATTTTTTTTCTAATTGTGAAAAAATGGTTCTCCAAAAAGTACAATATTGTACAAATTTGTACAAAAGAATTCCAAGCTCTGCAAAAACTCTGAAATTTTTTGCATAGTTTAATCAAGGATTTTTTGATGGTGTGCATTTTACAGAAAATTACAGAGTTTCAAAAAATCCTTGATTAAACTATGCAATAAATTTCAGAATTTTTGCAGAGCTTGGAATTCTTTTGTACAAATTTGTACAATATTGTTCTTTTTGCAGAACCATTTTTGCACAATCAGAAAAAAAATTATAAATATTTGCTTTTTCTACTGTAGTTTTTGTACTAAAATTTCATTTAATTTTTTTATTTCTTGGCTCAAATCCCTAAAGTCCAAACTCAAGACTTTACATTTGGTGCCCAACGGGAGGATGCTGCTATATATTTTAGAAGGATCCATTGAAGAGAACAAAAACGCGTGTTGCGATACGAGGAAAACATATAATCCTTTATGAGCGGGAAATTCGAAAAAATGCTGAGGCAAAGAATATCGAATTTAATCCGATATATTTTTCAATCAGAACCAATACAAACCCCAAGGAACCCAATACCACATGATAAAGATTTAAGATATGAGAGTGTTTTGTCCATTTTGGCTGAGATGGTAGAGTACCAATTCTAACAGTACTGGAAATTAAACCAATCGGCTTTACTCGTTATTTCGATGGAAATAACGAGTAAAGCCGAAAGATGAGTACACAAAGATGAAAGGAATTACTGCTGCCATCGGTATCAGATTAGAAGTGCCATCAATGGTTTGCGTTTTTCGAAAATGGTCAGCGAAAAGCTTGCCACCTTCAACACTGTCTACAGAAATACAAACCCAATACCTATCGTTAAATCAGAATAGAGCAACATACACTCCAACAAGATTTACCCAGCAGAAGCATTTAAAAGAAACGCAATCAAGCTCCATGATAAAATGCAAACAGTCCTTACACAAGCAAAACAGAAAAAAAAAAAAAAGTTTAAGGAGATTTTACTCAGAAGAACCTTAAAGTAAAGGAGGATATAATTATCTAAATGAGCCTTTAAAATGTCTATACATTAGTTACCTTTTTTTTTTATTTCATGGTTAAATAGTTGTTCAATCATTGCTTCAGAGGCTAATTGCTTCTTAATTATTAAGGGGAAGATATGATAAGACCAAAGTCTTGACATGTATTACTTATTATTTAATCTTGAATTAACTGCAGCTGAAGCACATGTTCTAACTCTTAATGGGTGAGTAATAATGTTTTGGACAAATTTCTAAGTTAAAAAAAAATATGAAAGGATAATCGGAGAAGGCTGAAATTTTACACACTTGTTAACTTGCTCTTCTAGTTAATTTTTTTTGGTATTGGTTTCGACTTGTGTATACTTTGACCTTCACTGGCCAAAAACGTATCTGCTATTCTTTGAGCTCAGTGTCCCAGACCTAAAAATTTGTTTTTGATAAAACAAACAAAAAAGTCATATTCTTAACATTTTTAGCTCTCTAATGATCAGAAGAACATATTTTTATTATTTTCCGTTAGAGTCTGTTGAAATTAGCAAAGAGCGCATTCAAAACGGATGCTACAGTGTTCAATGTGGATGGTATGGTTAAGGAAAGATTCATAAATGGTTTGAACGACCCGTACCTCATCATGCAGCTTACTTCGAACAAGATGTTCAAGAAGACCAGTTTCGAAGCGCTGGAAGCCACTTTGGAGCTCGTTAACAGGTTAGAGTCTTGGAGAGCAAACAGTCAGGTCGTAATGTCACCAAAGACTCAGCAAAAACAAGTTGGATTTCACGACGAGCTTTTAACAAAAGCCCGCGAAGCGCCAGTTAGTGAAGACATGAGAGTGTGCTACATATGTAGAAAACCCGGCCACATAGCTGCTTACTGTAGATAGAATAGAAACACTTCTGCCCCAACTTCACCGCCACGCACGATTACAAATGCTGTAATTAACAACATAATGATGAATGATAGTATTATTGGAAATTGTTTTGTGAATGGTAAACCAGTAGACTTTTTATTCGATACTGGTACAGTGAAAACCATTATCGCGGATCTGGAGGCAGTGCAAGAAAGTCGATAGCAAACATACCCAAACAAAAGTACAATTGAAACTTAAAGTGGTGGCCCAATTTAGGTAATCGGCACTGGAAAATGTGAATTACAGTTACACAACTTCAAAGGTGAAGTTGAGGTGATTGTGGTTAGGAAACTAATCTATGACTGCTTGTTGGGATTGGACATGGCATTTAAACTATCAGATATTAGGGAATATCTGGATAGGATCAAGGCGGCCCTAGGGGGAAAAACATTAGACGTAATATAGAAGGCAAAAACCCCGTTAAAAGCCATATTGCCGGAGATTTACAGAAGCCAAGCGTCAGTTGACGCAACAAATTTCAAAGAGTTACCTTTGGCAAACCGTGATCCTGAAGAGCCAGGCCAAGATGAAAGGGAGAAGACGAAAGTCGAAGCCTACTCCACGATTTTGCATGATGAATTTGGAGATATAGTCGCACAAGGGTTGCAAAGTTTGACTCAAACAAATGTTTGTGAACATGTCGTTAACACATTAAGCGAGACGCCAATTTTGCAGCCTTTGAGGTGAATACCTTATATAATGCGTGAAGAAGTCAAAAGGCAAATTGACGAGATGCTTTAGGCTAAACTAATCAAAGACAGTGATTCACCTTGGGCGTCACCTATTGTGTTGGTGAGAAAGTCAAACGGAGCGTTGTGAATCTGTGTCGATTATCGACGTCTAAATGAAGTGACTTTAAAGGATTGCTTTCCTTTACCGAAAATCGAAGATATTTTGGTAATGTTAGAAAAACTAAATATTTTACGAAACTGGATCTGGCATCGGGCTATCATCAAATCCGAATTCAAGAAAGAGACAAGGAAAAAACCGCATTAGTAACTGAATTCGGTCTTTTCGAATATAATGTGATTCAGTTTGGTTTGACAAATGCCCCAGCCACGTTCCAGCGTATGATGGAGCAAGTTTTGAAAGGCCTTATTGGCGAGATCTGTTTCGTGTACCTAGACAATACAATCATTTTCTCGAAAACAATTGAAGAACATTACGTTAATGTTAAAACCGTCTTAGTTCGAATTAAAACGGCATTCCTTAAGATTGAATGGAGAAAATGTAAGTGGTTTCAGTTGTCGATCGAATATCTTGGTCATATTGTCTGTAACGGTGAAGTCCGACCGGCCCCTACTAAAGTTGAAGTGCTTTTCAGCTATACGGGACCGCAAACAATATGTCAGCTCCAAAGCTTTTTAGGACTAGCAAACTATTATAGAAAGTTCATCAAAGCATTCGCGCAAATTGCTGGTCCGCTACACCAAGCCACAGAAAAAGGTAAGAAGTTTGAGTGGAACGAGGAATGCCAATCTAGTTTTGAAGAGTTGAGAACTTATTTAACAACACCAACCAATGGAAAAACGGGGGTACTGATCTTGCCTGATTTTAGTCAATCATTCAGGTTGGAAGTCGATGCCAGTGATCACAGCGCCGGGGCAGTTTTGAGCCAAAAATATAGAGGAGAATACCGACCAGTTCTGTATTTTAGTAAACGTTTTACGAATGCCCAAATAGGATACTCAACCGCTGAAAATGAACTGTTAGCGTTTGTTTTGGCTGTACTTAACCTGAAACGTTTCCTGATTGCGAAAAAATTTTTAGCAGTGACTGATCACAAGCCACTTATTTGGTTAAAAAAACATTCTGATCCTTCTCCGAAGCTTGCTAGATTGTTATGTATTTTAAGAGAGTATGATTTCGATCTCGATTATCGTGAAAGCCCTAGAAATGGTAATGCCGATGCGCTCTCACGATGGTTACTAAAACCAGGTGAAGAAGATTAGGAAATCATCGAAATTGAAGAAAGAGAGGAGGAGATTGATCCTGGTATGGTAATTAATAATGTTGTGTTACAGGAGGTGGAAGTAAACGAGGCACAATTATAAGATGAAAGTGTAGGGACCCTGTTTAAGTGGTTGACAAGCGATGAAAAGCCGGTTAAGTGCAGTAAAGACGGTTCGGATCTGTATATTTATTGGTGCAATTTTCGAGATTTCAGAATTTTTGGTAAAAACGTGTATCGCTGTTACGACAAATCCGAATGTGGTGTTCATTTCCATTACGTTGTGCTAACCGACGACCGCCCCAAAGTCCTGATAAAATTACATAGTGACCCAATGAGGATTTGATCGAACGTTTGAAAAGTTGAAGCAGCCTTTTTACTGGCCCAATTATCGAAAAGAGCTTGCTGAGTTTATCAACAAATGCGAAATCTGTGCGTCAGCCAAAGCACCAAAGGCTTATACAAGACAGCCTTTTACCCCCATTTTTGCAAGTCACCCTTTCCAAATCATTACCTCGGATATTTTTGGCCCCTTACCACTCTCAGAAGGTCAGTTTATTTATATTTTAGTAATAATCTGCCATTTTACTAAATGGGTAGAGTTGTTTGCATTAATAACACAAACAGCTGAAGAGGTGGCCGAATGCCTTTTTCTGTTTATTTGCCGCCATGGCGTCCCCGAAGCTGCCCTGTCAGACCAAGGAACAAACTTCCAGTCCGAAGTCATGTCCTATTTTTTGAAAAATCAGATATTCATCGCCTACGAACCTCAGCCTATCACCCACAGTGTGATGGAGCTACAGAGCGGTTTAACCGAACCTTAGAACAAATGATGTCTTGCTATTTTGCTGAAACGCAAAACGAGTGGAAAAGATTCTTACCGTGCCTTGCTTTTGCCTATAACACTAGTGAACATGCTACAACCGGTCTTAGAGAGTGAAGTGGCGTTTGGTCGAAAACCTTATGACCTTTGTGATCTTATGTTCGCCAAACCCGTTCTCGACCAAATCTTAGTGTCGATACGTATCCTGAAAAGATACAAAAGCATCTTCAGCAATGTTATGAAATGGTGAGAAAAACCACGGATCACAAAGTAAACAAGTTCAAATTTTATGCTGACAGAATCGTGAAACCAGCGAGTTATGCATTAGGTTATCGTGTTTGGTACTTGAAGCCTGCCCCCAAGAAGGGGGTACCAAAGAAACTGAGCCGTAAGTGAATTGGACCCTATTCAATCTAAAGAAAACAAGGCGAACATAATTACTTGATCCGACCTGATGTGAAAGGTAAAAAAAGATTGTGCATGTCAACAACCTTAAACGTTGTTGTAGCCCTGCCGAAATTGTACGGTACGAAACGATAATAAAAAACAAACTTAATAGAAAAAACGGTACGCATCGACCAATTCCCTGTCGTAAACATAAATTTTAATCATTTCTTCAAATATGTATTATTTATTCGGCTTATAGAGAAAATCTAAGTTACAACTTACATTGCCATATTCATCTTCCTTTTCAAGTTATTAAATTTGGACCAATTAATAAAATTTTATCATTTCCTTTTGAAGGTATGTTAAAAATATTTCATGGAACAAGAGGCTTAGTATCACAAATTTCTAGGAATATAGCTTTAGAGAATGAAATTTTTTTCAATCAATTTGAAAACTTTCACAGACTTACAAATAAGTCTCAAAAAAATTTTACTTTCATGATTTTGAAAAGCAAAATGCATAACTAATTTGTAATTAATAACAATTTTAAAAGCGTTCATATGGACAATTACGATAAATTTGACATTTTGTAACTAATTTTATCAATTTGAATAAACCAGAACTAAAAAAAAGTGTCTTTTTAAAGAGAAAAACAGATTGTTCTTTTTAAGTTATTATGTAAAGTTTCTAAATTATTAATTTCCTCTTAAAAATTCACTTAATTCACTAATCTCGTACATTGATAACAATGTTTCAAAACGATATGGATCCATTTGTGTTAAAAATTTGTAAAAAAGTTCAAATAATTTTTTATTTTGGTCATTTTGCTTCATTCACATTAAAACGAATATCAAATTCTAAACTTTGTAAAGAGTCTACTATTGTTAAATTCAAATCATCATTATTACAAAAACTCGGAAGATTTCTATTGAAAAATCCTTTTTCCCTTTTAATTTTACTTTTTTTATCTACCCATCATTCCTCAATTTGTTTGTCATAAATTTTTTTTCTTCTTTATCACCATGACTTTCCTCGTCTGAATCAAAATTATAATCATAATATTTGGATTTTACCCTTTTGTATATTAATGAACCATGCTTGCTTGCTTACACTCCGATTTTGCAAAAGATTTTTTTTTAGATGTGAAAACCAACCTTCTACTTGTTTGTCAGTAACATGTTTTCACTATTTTTAAAGATGATTGAGTTGAGAAAAAGCTATGAGGGAGAATACCTGTCCATAAAGGGATTAAATAGAACTTTTTTGAAATTATTTTAAAAAGTTCAGGTTTGTAAAATTCATTTAGAATATTCATTTCACATTTTTTTTCAGACAAGAGAGATTCTTTTATATCTTGAATAAAATTATTATAATAGTGCCTGAATGGAGATGTTTTTTTGAGACTTTATTTGGATTTTTTAATGAATAAAAACTGGTCAGAAATGATGTAACCAAAATCGTTATCTCTTTGGATTTGTTGAGGTGACATGTATTCTTCAAAAACTTGTTTATTCAAATTAAGAGAGATCAGTTCTTTTCTTATATTTTCTAAAGAATATTCTAGTGAATTAGTTTTAAACTTATTATTAAAAGCAATTTAAATGTTTACTAAATAATTATCAAACTGCTTTAATGAAGTGCTATTCTGTAGTAGCCCAAAACAAAATACCAACATTTTTTTTTGCTTTCGTTGAAACATTTAGTTTATTGGTTTTTTTTTATTATTCGTTTTAAGAAATGTGTTGAACAGATATGTGATATGCACCTGACTTAGTCAAAAAATTTCCTATGGTTCTTAATAATTAAAAAGTCATAACACAAACATAAATATTTATATTAATCTAGTTGATTAAAAACGAACATTACAGAATAAATCAATAAATATGAAAAATCTGTAACTATTATTGGAGCAAAGTTTTTTCTTGAAATTTTGAAATGATCTCTTATTGAAGAAAGAAATTTTGATAAATTTTCGGTAATATGGCAGGCTGTTACAAATTCGGCAATTAGTAGAACAATGTGTTTTTGTTGTCATGTGCAACTATCGAATAAAGAAATGGTTTATTCTGATTAGATAAACATGGAAAATACTTCCTGTTGCGTCAATACCAGACAGGGTTAGATACATTTATTTTACGCGATATATCGAGCTTAATAGAATTTTTAAAAATGGTCATAATAAAATTAAAATACAATTTTACTAAAAAAATAAAATCCAAAATTGAAAAATATTTTTCCTTTGAATAAAGCCAACAATTTTCGGTTCTTTTTTAATTTTAAAAAGTTATTAGCAAATACTTATTTTGAAGCAATGGAATCAGCCAAAATATCAGTATTTATCTTATCACGATGACGCTGCTGATATTTTGCTACTGCTAAAAAGGAGTTGGAATGGGCATCTTAATTAATATAATAAGTAATATTTAACATTTTAAAAATACATTTTTAATTTTTACTTTTTATACTTTGAATGTTCTTAACACATTCCATAATCTAATTTGATTTTAAGACGTCTAAACCAGTGCCCATTGCCTAAAAAGTCAGATCAATTTTATCTTTTCCACGGCGCTGATTTTTAGGCATTATTTTCTTATGTTTAACTGGTATTTTTATAAATTTAAAATTTACCAGGACAATTCGGATAGTTGGGGTTATTACAGCGCCAAGTAATGAGTCCAGAACAAGCTTCATAGCTTGTCTTATATTCGTCATTTTTCTAATCTTGTAACAAATAGCTTACGCTTCCATCTTTTTTTTTCTGTGATTGAAAGAAGTTTAGTTTTTCAAAATCATTTAGTAACAAATCCATTGTTAGAAAAAGATTGACTCAATTCAAATGGTTAGAATAAAATCTGATGATAAATTTTTGTTTAATTAAAATTCTATTATAAATGTTAAAAATATATATGTCAGACATAAATTTTGTCAATATGAAGCATGTTTAATTTGAAATTGAGATAATAAAGCATGGCATAATTAACGAGTTAAAATAAAGCTTTCAAGTTAAACTTGTCAAAATAAAGCATATTCTAATCGGGCGCTCCAGAAATTCGAGGAAGCTTGAAGTTCATAATCATGATCAAATGATCAAAACGTAATTCATTATAGTATTAATTAAAATGATGAAATAAGCTTAAATTATTTTTTTTTAACTAAAAATAAGATGTTTTATAATATCTTTTATATGGATTTTTTATAAGATCTTTTTTTTTTAATTAAAACAAAAAAAAATTTTTTTAAGTTGAAAAAGTTGTTGTTTTTAAGTCTTATTAGATAAAACTATCATAATTTTCAAAAATGAACCGTAATCAAGAGTTGAGTCCTGAAAGTTAATCAAACGCACATAATGATAAAATATTAGTTTTATCAAAGTTAAATTAAAATTCTTAAAATGTAAAAGAGCAGATTGGTGAAACAATACGTTTAATCGCATTGCGTCTAACCACTACTAGAATCCAAAACTTTAAATTTCCACATTTAAATAATATTAAAATGCATTCAAACGAATCGATTGTTGATTTTGATTTTCTAAATCTATGTTAACCATCCCATAAGGTTAAATTAATAAATCTCAGTTTATTTGTTTTTTAAATTTTATTTTATTAAATGATAAAATTACACCTATAACAAATATTACAATAGGCTTAGGTAAACGTTTATGTTGTTTGTGGAAATATTCGAATAAGACGAATAAATGAAATAAAGTATTACATTTTTATAGTAAAAGAAATAGTTAAAAAACATCAATCACAAATCAAGATAATATCAAATAAAATATTAAAAGTAGGAAAGATTGTAGACAATGGTCATTGAGATAACGATGACACTTTATATTAAATTAATTTAATTAAAACATCAAGAAAAATAACTTGAAAAGTTGAATTTGAGGATCGTAGATCATAGTAACAGATCTCCCCCGTTAAGATAATTATAGTCTCTATGATTCTCTTTTGATAATTAAATTCGATAATTGCTCTAGTGGCAATATGTTTGGATTATTATAGCCTCGAACAGTATAATGTTTACTTAATATTGAATTATAAAATCTAATAGAAAGTAAAAATAAAGCAATAATCACTATTACAACTATAATTGTTAATGCAATGTTGAGGTGATATTTAATTTTGTTGATTTCTTCATACAAAATATTTTTAGAATCGATAAGTTTGCTAAATGCACTATTTGTTAAGTTAATATCATCGTTTGGTAAGACATAGAAATTTCCTTTTTGCGTTATTTTCTAATTCATTTTGTTTTCTTAAAGTGTCAAAATCGTAAAAATTTTCCTTGTGATGGTTGAAATTTTACTTTGACAAATTGAAATGATCGATGTAATTTTGTTTTACTATTACATTTTATAGATTAAAAATCTTAATTAAGTTGCCAATTCTTACTATTGGAAATTTATGTGATGGTAGAATTGTTCTGTCGTTTACTAGGGAACAATGGATTTCCTGTGAAAAACTCTTAATGAAATTATTATTCGACAAAAACATTGGTACTGATTTATTATCAGAATTTTTGATGTAGATTGGTAAATCAACATGACATGAGTTAGATGTTCGGATTGTAATTTTTACTGGTTGACATATAGGTATGTATAAAAGTTGATTTTTGGAGTAAACGATAAGTTTATTGCCATTAAAATCGGAAATTAATTGAAATTTGTCATCAAACGAGGCAAATAGGTTTAGTTGATTACTGAATAATGCACAAAATCTGTAAAGATTGTTTTCATGCTGTTGTAAGGTTCATTTTCGTTTGAATATTTCAAATAATCTGATTCTGCAATCATTAAATCATTTATGTCCCTTTGAGTGATAAAATCTTTATTTTCAGGTGAATACGGAATTTTAGATAAAGTATTCCAATTCTCTGATTGTTTTTTTTAGGTTCAAATACTAAGTAAAGACCATCAGTTGTAGTATAAATTGTTAAATTCTTTTAACTCGTGTTAGTTGTTATTTGAAAAAGGTATTGTTCTGATGCAGAGAAAAATAGAATTCCTTTTCTCATAAATTTTAAACCACGATAAATTTTTTTGTATGGTGATTTTTTCACACTATTTTTATTCCAAACAACGATTGAGTCAAATAAATGGCAATATAAATCATTTGGTAAACAGGACGAAATTCCATAATATAAATTGATATGTTCAAATTGTCGGTACAAATGTGTTTTTTATAGAAAATACATTTAAAACTTGTGAATATTTTGTTTTCTAACCAAGCGTAATCTCCATCAGGAATTTTACTGTAAAAACAATAACTATTATCACATTCCATTATTTTGTTTTCACAAAGTTTTGATTCTACCATTGCTAGACATTCAATTCGACTTAGACGCATAGTTTTTTTAACAATATTGTCCTTTTTTCCAAGAAAAAATGAAGTATTTATGTATCTTAATACTTTTTTCTTAAAACACTGATGTCCGAAATCATTAATTACATAGTTCTGCTTTGCCAGAATCCAAATGTTAAAATTTTCATTGAATGTATATGTTTTGTCAATGAAATTTGAACGTTTGCAATTGTAATTTAAATCAGCTAATTTATTATTATCATTGTGTTCACAATAGTAAAATTTGTCATTTATTGTTTGACCATTTAGATAATGAAAGAATGAAAAGAAACTAAAATAGAAAGAAGAAAAAAAGAATTTATTGTTTTCTATTTTTTTTCCACGTTTAGGCCTGTTTTGAAGATTGTTAAGATCATTATTATGATTTTTATCTTGAATATAAGTGGATTTTTTCTATTCATTTTTCTTATGTGGATAATTTTTCCATTTAATTAAGTATCTAAAACCTCTTCCAATTTTTTTGTGATCAAGATTTTTTTCAACTTCAGAAATTTCATCTTTCTGTTCATTTTTGTCATCTGAAAAATAAGAATTAGCTGTACTCACTTCTTGTTTTGCCAGTTTCGAACGCCATCTAGGGTAACTTTCTTCAATTCTTTCTCCTTTTTCATTTTTCAAATTGTAATTACTGTTCTCGGTAATTCTGTAAATGAAAAATGGACCTATATATGATGGTTCAAATTTATTCTGTATTTTTTCGTTTTTTATATAAACTTCATCATCTATTTTAAGAGTATCGAAGGTAACTTTCTTTTGTCTATTTTGGGTTTTTATCTGCTAAATTTAGGAAGACTTTAAGTTCTCTATTGTTTTAGGTAATTTATTTTCTAATAAAAATTTTATTTCAGCTGTTCTTCTTAACAAAGTTAATTCTTCTTAATCAGCAATAATTGAATCTTTTTTATCAAAGTTATTCATAAACCTTCCGAATAATAGTTCATAAGGGATAAAATTTGTTGAGGAATGAATTATATTTCTATAGGACATTATAATTATTGGCAAATACTTATCCCAATTTTCTTTATCATCTACTGCTTGTTTTCTTAAAGCAGAAACTAATGTTTGATTGAAGCGTTCGGTTAAACCGTTATTTCTTGGTTTGCATGGAGAAGTGAATCTTCTGTTAATATTGAAAGTCGAGCATTACTTATCTAAAAGCTCATTGACAAATTCTTTGCCACGGTCCGAAAGCCATTCTTTTGAAGGTCCAAAGATTGAAATCCAACCTAAAACTTTTTCAAAAATTTTTGCTTACAAGATCTAAAACACTAACAATAGGTAAAGCAAGAGCAGGATGTTCTACGACTCCTTTTTTATCATATTTTAGACAAGTATTGCATCTTTTTAAATAATTTTCAATTTCTTTTTTCATTGATTTCCAAAAATATTTAGACGAAAGATTGGGATAAACTGTTTCACTTCTATAATGTCCTAAATTGTAAGTGTTTTTAATGATATCCAATCGTTCTTCCATTTTTGGAACTATCAAATTAAAATGTTCTTATTTAATATTTTTTCTATAGTTAAGTAAGTCTCCTTTTAATGTAAAAAATTTAATTAATTTGTTTATTCTTTTAAGTTGCTTTTTCGAAGATCCCTCTCTATTATATTTTAAGAAGTGCATTAGATATGGATCTTGATATGGGTCTAAATGTTTAGTTGATAAGTCCTCAATTTCATCATTAATATTATCGACTTCATTTAAAAGAATGGGTCTACTTAATGGGTCAACATTTGTATGAGTTTTACCTTTTCTGTGAATAATTTCAAAGTTATAAGTTTGAAAAAGTATCGCCCATCTTGTTAATCTAGCGTTTGGGCTTTTAAGTGTTAATAACCATTTTAAGGAATAGTGATCGGTTACTATTAAAAATTTGATGTTAAATAAATAGTTACTGTATTCCTTACAGCCAAAAATTACAGATAAAAATTCAAGTTCAGTAACGGAATAATGTTTTTCATTAGATTTAAGTAATCTTGAAGCGTAGCTTACTACATATTCGTTACCTTGGTTATCAATTTGTGCTAATAAAGCGCCTAAAGCAGTTGTTGATGCGTCTGTGTATAAGATAAACCTATTATTAAAGTCTTCTTTCCTAAGAATGGGATTTTCTATTAATTTTTGTTTAAATGTGTCAAAAGCATTTTGGCATTTATCTGACCAGTACCATTTATATTTAGGCGAAGTCAAAGAATATAAGGTTGAAGTAATTTTTGCATAATTTTCAATGTATTTTCTAAAGTAATTAGATATTCCTAAGAAAGTTTGTAGTTGCTTAACCGTATTTGGTGGTTTCATATCTTTAATAGCAGAAATTTTTTCAGGATCCATTTTGATACCTGTTTGGTCAATAATGTGGCCCAAAATTTTTATATTCTTTTTAAGCCATTGACATTTTTTAGGATGAATTTTGAAATTATTTTCATTCAACTTATCAATAACAATCTGAAAATGTTCAAAGTGCTTATCTTCATTTTCTGAAAAAATCACTAAATCATCAATTTATCCTTGCACTAATTCTAGGTTTTCTAATATAGACTGCATTGTTGCACTGAAAAAAGCTGGTGCAAACCAAAAGGAACTCTATTGAATTCGTATAAACAAAATAGAACTATGAATCAAGTTTATGTTTTGAATTTCCTGCTACAGGAATATTAAAATAACCTTTTCTTAAATCAAGATGCGAGAAAATTCTACCTTTAGACAGTTAGTCAGTATGTCATCAATTCTTGGTAAAGGATGAAAATTTGGTTTGGTTATATTCATTACTCTTATATAATTCATTAATGTGTAATGCATTATTAAACTTATTTTTAAAATTTGTTTTTTGGTTATTACCTCTTATATAATTTTCTTTAAGTTTTGATTTCTTATTATTGCAACACGAATCTTTCTTATGGTTGTCTTTTCTACAAATTTTTATATCTTTGATATCAAAATTAGATTTTTAATCTAGATTTTTATATCTTTTTTATATCTCTGATATTATTAGCTTTTTTGTTATAAAAAGGATAACTGAAATGTTTACTTCCTATCTTAGAAAATTTGTTTCCAAAATTTTTTCTGGTAATCATTAATATAGCTGCATTTCTTGGGTGACGGGAAGTATTAAACCTATTAAAATCTTCAGCGTTTTCAATTTCCTTTTTCAATGATTATGGATTGAGAAGCATGCCCTAATTTTCAGTTAGTTCAGATAATCCTTGAGTAAAATATGTAATTTGATCATATTCACTTATTTCAGATATTTGATTTAATATTATTCTAAAGTCATTGATATAATTTCCTATATCTTTACTTTGTCTAAGACCTCTTAACTTATTTCTCATGTAAAGTTCATGATCTTTACGTCTATAACGTTCTTTAAGCATGTTTTTAAACTGAACCCAAATAATCGAATTCCTATCTCTATTTTTGGTAAATGCTTGATATTCGTGAAGCGCAGAATCTCTAAAGTATGAGCTTGCAAAAAGGATTTTGGACTTGTCTTGTGTTACTCGATGTCATACAAGTATTAGTCCAACAATGTAAAGCCAATCTTCAATTCTTTCATTTCCATTTTTTCTTTTCCATGAAAGAGGCTTATGTTATTATTTGTTTTAGGAAAGGGAAGGTGGGTAAAATAAGATTACGGGTTTTGGGAGAACTTATTTTTTTCTTTAAACTTAAAGTAAATAGAGCCTAATTCAAGGTTATTACTGGTTGTTTTTTTTCAAAATAATAAGAAAATTCTAAATTTGGATCTAAAGCATTTTTATCCAATCTATCTAATTCTATTTTTCTCTCAGAATATCTTAATTTGTAATTTAGATCATTCTTTAAAGTCAGTAGTTCCTTGTTTGTCCGTACTAATTCTGTTCTTTCTATATTTAGAGTCAAATTTTCTTTATTAAGATTTTCGTTTTCATTTCTAAAATTATTGATTTTGAATTCAAGATCAGCAATTTATGTTACATCTGATTCCTTATTTGACTTAAACTGTGAAATTTTATTTTCATATGAATTAATTTTTGATTCACACGCTAAAATTTTACTAACCAGACTCATGTTTTCACTATTTAAGTGATTATGTGAAAAATTCAACTTTTCTATATTTTCATTTAGTATACTATATTTTATTTCTATCGAGTCGTTAACTTTTTCTAAGTTTGCTAGGTTAGTGCTTAGTTCACTATTTTCCAAATCTAGCTATTTTATTTGTTCATCATTGGACTTTAATGTTTCTTCAAACTATTTTTATCGTTGTCAATGATTTCTAGTTTTTTTCTCTCATCGAAGGGTTCATTATTTTGTTAGAATTTTGTTTGAATTTTTTCTTTAGCTAGCTCTAATTCTTCAGATCTCTCCTTATGAGAACTTTTTTCTAATGCTAACTAACGAAAGCTGTTCTTTTTCAGAATCAAGTCTTTCATTTATTTAACTAATCTCAACATTTTGAGATTTTAGTTTTTTATAACCTTTCTCACAGTTTTATAAGTCATCTTCTAACTTATTTAATTGAAACGCGTCATTTTTTCTCTCTAATTCCAAAAGTATTGCGTATGCTTCGATACCCCTGGCTAAATTTTTAATCGATTCTAACCCCTCTTTATCAAAATTATCTGTGATTCTTTCTAAAAATCTGAATAGGATCCTTTGAATGTGAGATTGTTACGATTTATTACGATGTCGTTTAGGAGTAATTCTTTGTTTTTCTTGTTTTTCGCTGCTACCAATTATGTTAACCCTCGGATAAGGTTAAATTAATAAAACTCAGTTTATTTGTTTTTTAAAGTTTATTTTATTAAATGATAAAATTACATTTATAACAAATATTACAATAGGCTTAGGAAAACGTTTATGTTGTTTGTGGAGATATTCGAATAAGATGAATTAATGAAATAAAGTTATTGAATTTGAGGATCGTAGATCATAGCTACATCTATCTCATCCGATCGAAATTTTAAAGAGTTAGTATTAGAAAATTTTAAAAACTATTTGGAAAAAGTAAAATAAAGATTCGAACATATTGAAAACAGACTTCATACCGAACTAAAATACCAAGTTTTTTATCTTCAGGAGAAGGAAGTAGTTTAAAGATTATGTTAAGAATTAAAAAAAAATAAAAATACTTTTTTGACTTAAAATACTTAAATGTAAATTATGTCATGAAAAATATCCTGTTCCACTAAACTTGATATTGATTCAGTTATTGAAAAATTTATTTCCTCATCAACAACACTTTGAATCTTTCGATCTATCTCATTAAACAAATACCTGACCTCATTATTGTTTTGGTTGGGATCAGGTAAAGGTAAATCAGGTAAATTATTGTATTGCCCGATGAGTTCATCAAACAAATTATTTTTATTTTGAATGAAAAGTCTAACCAACGCAGAAGCTTGGTCACAACAAATTCCAGAAATTTTCGTCTTGTCAAAGTTAAACTTATTGATAATAGTTTCAACACATTCCTTAATTGACTGGGCATTAGAACCATTAATCGGAACCATGCCAATAACACGAATTTTCTTGGTTAAATTGCTAAAAACCATAGATGCTGCCAATGCAAGATACTGTTGTGCTGAAATATTTGACGATAGGTCCGTAATTAGACAAATTGATTTAGCGTCTTTTAACATTTCTTCAATTGACTTTAAAAGAATATCGATAAGCTCAGGCAATATATTTGTCTTGAAAGTATCCTCACATGGAATCTCAAATTTGAGCATCTTTCTTAAATAAGGATATGAAAGTTATTTGTTTGCTAAAGAAGATTTCAAAAAATATTTAGCTAAATTTGTTAGATTTTCGTCTAAATTCCATTTTCGTTTAGAACGATGTAATTGAGATGTATATGAAATGAGCCGATTCCTGACATTCTTGTGAAACTTTTCTAAGTGTTTTTTCAAGTTTCCTGATTCATCTAATTTCGCTTTATAAAAGCAACCACATTGGATACATTTAAAATGAATTGATTTTTAGGTCTCAACGCAAATTCGTTTTGAGAGTCAAAAAAAATTAAGTAAAGGAGAATATTTGACATTTTTTTCTTCAAATTTAAATTATTTTTTCTCAAATATGCTGCGAAACCATCTTCTTTATTTTATTTTCCCTCACTTTATCTTATTTAAATAAAAATTATGGAAATTAATACTTGGAAATTATTTTTCCTATAAATAAATGATAAATGCTTCCAAATATTTTATATTTCTTTTATCTTCTAAAAAACATTCGATATCTTTTGAAGAATAAGGTTCAACTGTGTCTTTATTATAACGGTTTTTTCTACCTGTTACACCGCAGTTATTATTTTTTAATTTAACATGAAATCATAGGATATTTATAATTTTGACTAATAACTATACCATTTAAATGCTAAACCGATAACAATTGTTCTTTTCTAAACATTAGCAAGTTTGTTTAGGTAAAAGTTTAACCAAAGAGCAGTTTTTTTTTAATCTTCCACAAAATACAATTTAAAAGGAAGATCTGATTTAACTTTATTTTGATTTACAAACCATAAAGCTCTGCCTATTTTTGTATTAAATCGACTTTTTAACTCAAATGACATATTTTTGTCATTTTTATTAGAAAAATGGTCATTAATATCTAAAATCTCATTATCCGTTGAAGCTTCATTTTGTTTATTATAAAAATCACTCAGTGTGACACTAGTTTTACTTGGAAGAGACACTGAAAGAGTCTTAGGAGAAACTTGTTCAACAGCATTTTCTTTTTCATTTGATTATAATTCAAGTTTTATATTTAAATTATTTTTCATCTTAGAAAACTGTATTACCTGTAATATTTATCAGAGATTTAAACACTAACTAGAAAGCCTAACAGAAACCGACTTGTATCAATCAAAATCATCAAAATTTGGGAATTAATTTGCGTCGACGTAAAGTTATATTTTTTTAATGGATTATATACAAAAGCTGGTGAATTAGTTTAAAATATATACAAAATGTCAAAATTTTTCCGAAAAACTTTTCAATTTTTTTTTTTTCAAGATAACCAGCTCAGAATATAGAGCATTTAATTCTCTATCAGAAAATGTGTCGATCAAGTAGATTCGAATAATTTAATTCTTAAATAAAAAAGCTTAAATAAGATAAAATTTATATAAGACTGTCAAGATTCAGACCTGCTTACCAAAAAAAAAAATTTCTTAATTAATAATCAAATAATGATGAAAGTTTAACAAATTTTTTCAGCCAATTGAAAATAGATAAACCTTTACAGCATAAGAGATTATGGTCTTTTAATATTTCCAAGTGTAACAGACCAGTATTTTGTGAACTCAAAAATGAAAATGACTTCTCTCATGTTTACATTGACAGTCATAAGACTAAACTTCAAAGAGGTATCTTGCTGGAAAAAAGAAAAAATTTTAAGAATTTCACTAGCAAATCAACCGCCGACTCCAGGTTGCCTACCAGTGGACATGACAACCTTAGTGAAGCCAAGCCGATGAACACCAACAAGTCGGATAGCAAAACAAGACTTCAACTCTCTCGTCGAAAAATGTGCTATGTAATTTCTGGAGCATTCATCGTCTCCACATAGCGTATGACCACAATTCGAAAAAATTAACCAATCCTCAACATTTGATATGGTTGTACAGACCGGGCATGCCATACATTGGTGATTCTGACCAATTACTCCCTTGCACAGTCTGCAATTTACACGGTGGACCATGCATTCAACAACATGTTGTGCGAACTCATCCTCTGTTAGTCCCGTATTGCAACGCGGGCAACTAAAAATAGGGAAAACTGCCGGGCGACAAGTCAGTAGGTGTTGCGCTTCTTCAACCTTCTTTATTTCCTCCCCACAATTATCGCAAGTTGTTTTCTGACAATCCAAAAGATGCACACTATATTCGTCCACCTTATATCTTCTTTCGCACAGCCCACATGTAATTAACATTTGGTCCATTCTTTCCACAAAGTGTCTTAATTTGTCCCGGTTTGCGCAAGATCTTACGTGCTGCCAAACCATGTTCATATCCACATCTTCATTACAAATTGTGCACTTTCTCTCGCTGACCAACATTTCCTGGGCGAACTTCTTTATCATTTGGTTAATAAGATCCATTTCCGCCCCACTTTCTTCAAACAGCCTTTTCCACCATGACCAGGCTGCTATCCTTTTTGCCCCATCTCTAGTCCCATGCCAACCACTTGATGACCATCCTAAAGCACTTTATTGGACTTCGTGCCCCATCACTCCATCTTTCTCAAGCATAATTGCTTCCAATGTGAATATAATTTCGTAAAACTTTAGGAACTTTTCCAATAATTGCTCACCATATTGCCAAGTTTTTCTCTTCAATGTCTGTTTTACGAAGGTTTCCGCGGGTACTTTGTATGAAGTTGGTTCCATTTTTTCTTTACTTC
>QEOQ01000109.1:94379-110235 GCA_010279815.1 Brachionus plicatilis | reverse complement strand
CTTATATTTTTAAGTCATTTTCATTATTTTCAACGTGCTTACTAAGCTTTGAAAATTTCATTTTAACTTTTCTTGATGGCTGTATTCTACTTCGATACTTTCTGGTGCTACAGATCTTCCTAGGTCTTCCTCGTTTCTTTTTTTGTGTAGGCAGATTTTTATTGTTAAGGTCCGGAAGAATCACTGCCCTGTTCTCAGACTTTGCAAATTGATTACATTCTGATGGACTAAGGTCTTCAGAATCTGATCGAACCGGTATGACATGAAACATCGGCGAAAGATCTTCTGGAATATGATGATAATTTTCTGCATCACAAGAAGTGAGACGCGGGGAATCCAGGTTGTTATCATTACCATCCTCATTTATTGTAATGTTTTGTTCTTGAGACAGAGAAATTTCCTCTTGCTGGACGGCTAGCATAAAGCATTTTTTAATTCTATTTATGTTCACAATCAGCTTCTTCTTTTCGTTTATCTGTTTAATTTTGTAGCTAAGTTCTGTTATTTTAGCCAACACTTCATAAGGTCCTTTCCACGATTTAGATAGCTTAGGATTCTTCCCTTTCTTTTTCTCCGAGTTCAATAGCCATACTTTATCACCAATGTTATAATTCATCAGCTTTACATTTCTATCATAGTTTATTTTCATTCGATCGATCTTCATGCCAGAATGCTTCTTAACTATATCATATAAGGATATCAATCTTTCCTTTAGGTCATTAACATAATCACAGTAGTTTATTACAACAGTACCATTTTCACTTGGAAAAACCAAATCAATAGGAAACTTCGGTTTCCTTCCGTAAACTAATTCAAATGGGGTTTGTCCAGTTGTCCTGTGTACAGTAGTTCTGTAAGCGAAAGCCATTTTGTTCAACAAGATATCCCAGTTATCCTGATTTTCATTTATAAAAATTTTCATCATTGAAATCAACGTTCTATTAAATCTTTCTGTCTGTCCGTCACATTGTGGATGGTAAGGATTAGTTCTTAATTTATGAACGTCAAGTAATTCTTAAACTTCTCTAAAAAGGTTTGATTCAAAATTCCTTCCTTGATCTGACAAGAAACTCTCTGGTACACCATGTCTACAAACAAGGTCCATAAAGCACTTTGCCGCTTCACTTGCCTCTAACGTTTTTAGGCTGTACAATTCAATCCATTTAGTGAAGTGACAAAAGAAGGCTATTATGTATATTGCACCGTCTTTTGTTACTGGAAGTGGACCCAATATATCACAAGTAACTAGTTGAAATGGTCTTGAAGTAATGATGGGCTGTAGAGGACCTCTTTTCAAGATTCCATTTGTTTTAGCTTCTTGACACTTAATACAGTTCCGTACGTAATCATCTATTTCTTTATGCTGTCCAGGCCAGTAATATTTTGATTCGATCTTCCCGGCCGTTGTTGTCATTCCAAAATGTCCACCTAATTCTGAATCATGCATTTGCCTTAGAATATCTTTTCTCATCGTTCTTGGGACAACCAACTGATACCGTACCTGGTTATCACCTATTTTCCATATTCTATACAACACGCCATTTATCACTCTTAATCTGTCCCATTGTAACCAATAAGTTCTGAGTTCGCCACTAAGACTTTTATTATGCGGTCTATTTTCCGATGCGTCTTTCCAACCTAAAACTGTTACGATTTCCTTGTCGTGCAACTGAGGATTTATATCGGTTGTCTGAAAGCCTATCAGATTGGTACTTGGGATGCCTTCAATTATCGTATCTTCCTCGCCATTTAATTCTTCGGGTCTTTCTTCTATATTAGGCCAACGCGACAGACCATGCGCGTTCCCGTTCTTTTTCTCAGGTTTGTATTCAATTTCAAATTGATATTCACTTAATTTCATTATCCATCTTGCGATTTTTGGTTGAGGCTCTTTGATGTTGAACATCCATTTTAAAGGTTGATGGTCAGTGCAAATAATAAATACTTGACCATAAAGATAATTACGAAAATGGTCCACACCACACACTATCACTAGGGCTTCTTTTTCTGTTGTTGAATAATTTCTTTCGGCAGAGGTCAACTGTCTACTCCAATATGCAATCGGTTTCCATTCACCATTTCTTTTTTGAGAGAGTACACCTGCTATACCAATATCACTAGCATCCGTTTCTAGCTTGAAAACTTCATCGAAATTCGGAAAAATAAGAAAATTTTCACTTGTTATTTTATCTTTAAGAAGGTCAAAGGCATTACTACATTTGTCATCAAAATGTTCTTCGAACTTTTTATTATTCTTAAATGAAGCAAACAAAGGTTGGGCTATTTTAGCATAGTTTTCAATAAATTTCCGATAAAAACCTGTGATCCCTAGAAAACTCTGAAGTTGTTTGACCGATTTAGGTTTTTTAAAGTTCTTAATTGCTTTAACCTTGTCTTCACAGGGCAAAAGTCCATTTCGATTTTTAACATGTCCCAAATATATTACTTCATCTTTCATAAAGAAGCATTTCTCTTTGTTTAATTTTAACGTTGCAGCTTTCAATTTCTCAAAGATTATTTTAAGGTGAATGATATGATCGTCCACGGTTTTAGAAAAAACAATTATGTCATCCAGGTATACTAAGCAAAATTTTCCAATAATATCCTTTAGAACTTTATCAATCATCCTCTGAAAAGTTGCTGGTGCGTTTGTCAATCCAAATGGCATCCTTGTAAAATGGTAAAGTCCAAAAGGTGTCGTAATAGCCGTTTTTTCTTTATCTTTTGGGTCCAATTTTATCTGATAGTATCCACTAGCCATATCCAGGGTACTAAAGCATCTAATTCCAAAAAATTTGTCTGTTGTTTCATCCAACCTTGGTATTGGATAGCTGTCTTTCTTTGTTACTTTATTAAGTTGCCTGTAATCAATACATAATCTTATCTTGCCGTTTTTTTTTCTCACAGGAACAAGGGGTGCAGCCCAATCTGAATTGCTTGGTTCTATTATGTTAGTTTCCACAAGTTCATCTAATTGTTTTTTAATTTCTATTTTTAAGTGATGTGGAATTCTCCTGACTCTCGTAACGGTTCACTTCCTTGTGTGTCGATCTGATGCATCGTAAAATTACAACAACCAAGTTCTTTCATGGATTTAGCAAATATATCCTCGTTTTCAGATAAAAATGAATCTATCCTCTTTTGTTCTTCTTTAGAAAATTCAACTCGATTTACTGCCTTGTTTTTTCTATCTCTTACTACTTCTTCCCCACCTAGAGAACTTTAAATTTCTTTAAGTTTATCCCTAGTTCCTTGTACTTTTCCCATATAGTCGAGACCAATTAAGCAATCATGTTGTAAGTCCATTGCTACAAAAACATCCAGTTTCACTTCATTAGTACCAATTCTTAAAGAAGCCGTGTAAGATCCAATAACGTTTAATGGTTGAACATTCGCAGTCGTAAATGAACCTTTTGTTTTTTGTAATTCTTTACATCCTAGTTTTCTCCAGATACTTTGACTAATTAACGTCTTTACACTTCCTGTGTCTAATAAACATTCTATCTTTTCTCCATTTAAGTACCCGAAAACATATTTCAAGTCGTAATTATCTGACTCTTCATTTATGTTATTTGTATTAGCAGAAAATTGGTTTCTTTGATCATTTCTGATTGTTGCCATTGGTGTCGATCTATTCAATGAACTATATTGGCTATCATAACCCAATCGATAATATTGATTGTTCATATTTCTAATCCCATTTGGACAATTCCTCTTAATATGTCCTTCCTGATTACACAAAAAGCATCTCATTGCTGGTTTTTGAACTGGATAATTTGGCACATAATTCCTAATTGTTGAATTAAGATACGATCCATTGTTTGAATTATTTAGCAATTTTGAATAATTGGACATATTTGACAAGTTAGCATTTACAAAACTATTATCATAGCTATTTCTTATTGTCTCAACGTTGTTTTGTGAATTACCATAATGTTTATTCTGAATTTGAAACATTATATTCGATTCTAACTTTGGTGTAATTAAGTTTCTGATTTCTCCTTCTGTTATATGTCTTCTTGTTCCTTGATTAAACATATTTCTACTTCGCTCTCTAATCCCACTAAATCCAAAAGGTAAACCTTCGTGTTCTCTTGCTCTGAGTACCAACATCTCTAAGTTTTCGTGATCCAATACAGCTAATCTTTCAGCCATTTCTCTATCACGGACTCCAGCTAGAAATTGACCTCGAAGATAAATATCTAGTTCCCTTAGATTTAAATCTGGAAAAGCTTTTCGTCCTAATTCCTGCAGTACAGCCGCATACTGAACTAGGCTTTCATTTAGCTCTTGGCCTCTTCCAACAAAGGTATGAAGGTAAACATGTGCAGAAGATTCTGGTCTACTAAAAAGAGCTCTAAATTTGGTTTTACGTTCATCATATGACCGTTCGTTTATCAAACTACCGACCAATTTAAACGTTGTATCATCTAAAAAAGATCCTAACACATTTATCTTATCTCTATCTCCAAAAATTCTGTTTAATTCTAGATAATTATCAAATCTTGCTAGCCATATATCCACATTTGTATCCAAAGTAAAAACTGATGAGGCTCTTAAGCTATGGTTTGCCATTTTAAATCTCCTTTGGCTTATGCTTTTTCCTTTCAAACACTTTGTTGTTTCCGCTTCTTTATTCTCCAACTGGAAAATTTGATGTTTCCAAATATTGCTAAATGAAATATTTTTCTTATTGTTGAATGAAATTGTATTCTTCCATTTTCCAATCTTTTCGCTCATATTTATAATCAAACTTTTGGCTTTATATTTTAAAAATCACGCGTTGAAACATCACTCCACGATCTTTCCAAAAACTCGCGTGTCTCGTCTTTCTTTTCACTGCTAAATAAGCTAGATTGAAACAATGAATTATTCAGTGACTTCACTGAAACATCTCGTGCTATACTATTCTCCTCGTTATTGTTCAAAATCGACTGAAACAATGAATAACTAGAAGCTTTTTCTTTTCTTCCATTGAACAATTTAGATTTTCCAACCATCTTAAACACTTTACTTTTGGCTTACCACTAAAATCAACTATTCAACACACTTGATACCACGTTTTATTTTTATTTTAGAAATCAATCTAATAGCTTAACCGCTGCCACCAATGTAGTACAGGCCGAGTGTGTGAATAATAAGCTTAGTATTTAGTTAAACACTTTATTTAAAATAAGTTTAGAAAATAACAACTAGTTCTTCTCTTTTGAAATAACAAGTAATATTTATAGTCTGATCACGTCACCATACTACAGTAATTTATCACTAGAATAAAGCTTATCATTGTATATTAAATCTTTTTATTCGAAATTAAAGTAAAAGTATTGTAATATAAATTAAATTAATTGATACCATAATAAAAATGTTTTCATGTATAGTTAAAAAAAAAAATTAAAGTAATGTCATAGTTTACAAGAGAAAAAAATTAATTCTTTGATAAAGCACTATTGTTTGATTTAGCTGGTCTACCTTTTTTTTAACATAAACAAATTCTCTCACATTATAGTCTGAGTAGTTTAGTAACTTGCACAGACAGATTAAATGCTTACATATGCCAAATTCAAGAAAATATAGGCAGCTGCAATAAGGGGGTTTCAACAATACATAATATTTGTTCTCATTGTTGACAATTCTGTAAGCAGATAAAGAATCAATAATGCTAAAGTCCGACAGGATTAATTAATCTGCTTTAACGATCAAACTGTAGTCAAATTTAACTTGAGATATATTTAAGTCATTTTATAAACAACAATGAAATGATTTTAGAATAGAAGAAAACTACTATTCAAATACTTAAATTTACCATAGTAAAAAATGAAATGATTTATTTTTGCATGTAATTGTTTTAGAGAAATAAAAATTGATTTTAAATTAAATTGCTTTTACTTTATATTAGCAAATATTTCTTTAGAAAAAAATAGTTTTACTTTATTTAGAAAAAAGCGACTCTATTTTAATTAGCCAGCCATTTTTTAATAATGCCTTTCACACTTGAACGATTACAAAAAATATCTAAATCAAAATCTTTACCGCCAAGATTAGAAAAAGAGAAAAGAATGAGATTGATTATAAATGAGACAATTAAAAAATTTGGTCAATAATTATTTTTTATTCTTTATTTATTTTTATTCAATAAGTTTTTTATTCATAATTTTCAATTATGCAACATCTAAATTATTCAATTATCAAAAACGGAATAAATAAATAATAATTTTTTTTTATTCCAACTTTGTCAAGAATTGTGTTTGTGAACTGCTGCTACTGTAACTAATAATCTAACGTCTCGTTACTCGCATATAAAGCTTTACTTCGGGTATTTTTAAATAATGATTAATTTATCATAAAAATAAAACTTTTCTGCCAAGTAAATAGATGAAACTCATGTGGGATTTTAAAAAATATCTGATTTGAGTTAGAGAGGTATTTTTTTGTTTTATTTTTATGATAGATATAAATTATTAATATTTATCCATCAAATATATTGTAATGACTTAAAAAAATAAAATTGATGTATTAGATAATTTTAGCTTTTTAAGTTTTAAAACTGAAGTTAAATAAAGATACGAAAAAATTCGAGAAAAAAAGAAGCATGCCGTATTACCTCGTTTGATTATAAAGCACCACAAAACTAAGACAGGTTTTTGATCATGCACCAAAGAAAATCTCGCCTATCAAACTCAAACATTTTTAATAAATAACTTATGGTCAAATAGCATTATCACGGGTTTAATGCCGCATTAAATCCTGAAATTCTTAATTTAATGTGTCATCTACTTAAAGACTCAAGAATTTAAGACAAAAAATAAATATAATTTTTTTTATTATATATTTCGTGCAGCACCAAGAATTAAGAAAAAAAATTAAAATAAAATTTAAAAAATTTTTTTGTAAGTTAATCAATTCTAAATCTCGATAAAATCTGTCAACACAAAAAGCCGATTCGAGACTGTTAGTAACTTAAGCTTATTTAAGCTCATTATGCACGATGCTGGATAGAGTATCATATTTTAACTTAAGAAAAGATTTGACGAATGTATTCTGAATTTCTTGAAGTTTTTTGATATCATTTTCTAAAAATGATTTCAAGCAAGGAAAAAAAAGTTCTAAAATTGATCCGACTATAGATTTATATAAATTTCTGAGTGTATTTTGATTAAGACCCCATATTTTTTTCGACTGTATTTTTAAAATATATAGCCTTTTATTGCAGCGTTCCTTAATTTTGTCTACCAGTATATTAAAGTTTAACTTAGAATCAAATTTAATACCAAGAAACTTGATTTCTTTATGGCTCACTATTCTGTTTCCATAAATTTTTAAGTTTAGATTATCAGTCTCTTTTTTGTTCCTAGAAAAAGACTACTGAACACGACTTTTCAACTGATATCTTCATTTTCCACTTAATAAGCCATTGATCTAGTTCGTTTGTGTATTTATTTATCTTTTTTTTTCAAGGTTCCCCTTTTTGTTGTAAATAAGAAAGGTAACTAGATCATCTGCGTAAAGCAGAGAGCAATAATTTTTTCTTTTGTTTATTTTAGGAATTTCATTAATATACATCGATGCAACACTGTCCGGGGTAGTAAATGCCCGGGGTAGTAAATGCCCGGTCAAATGCTACTTGTTCTGCCATGAAACAGGACAGGAAGCTACTATTCATGTATCGAACGATGCCAACGTACACGAATTGCCCGAGCGTCAAACAATTGGTATCTCTATTGACGTTAAGGCAAGAATCAACGAGTTCTATTTTCATGGAACCACAAAGCCTATGGCAATCATCCGCAAGATGAGACGTGACACGAACAGTCTACCCGAACCTTCAAATATACAAGTTGCTAACTACCTGTCCAAGTACAAGAGGAAATTCCTCGGCAATACATCCGGATACTCCTTCACAGTGACAACTTTGAAAGCATGGTGTGAGAAGCATTCAAAGCGACCAACTGACGAGAACGAGATGTTCGTTGGCAAATTCGAAATAATTCACGACCCTTCCAAACCACACGCAGATCAGCTTCAATTCAGAATCTTCTTCACATCAATTCGTCTCATGCAAAATTCCACATATGTAGTACACGTTTGTACTGATGGCACTTCTTTTGTACACAAACTCAACTGGCAAGGGTTCCCTGTTTTAATAATAGGTACAACTGATGCCGATAAAGCGTATCAACTATTCGGACTCTTTTTGACAAGCCAGGAGACGCACGAGGATTACGCATTCGTTTTCAAAGCTGTCCAAGAACTTTCCAGTGAGCTTTTTCAAGACGAATTCAAGCCTTCAATTTTGATTGCCGATGCCGCCGAAGCAATCACCAACGGTTTCACAGATGTTTAAAATTGATTAGATGACCCCCAAATTATATAGTGGAGCTATATATTATTAGTGGAGCTATATATTATTGGTGGAGCTTTATTTTATTAGTGACGATGGAAATATATTAGTGAAGGTAAGGAAATTGTTTCCATTAATTATTATTTCACATAATCTTGCTGTCTTTAGTAAATTCTAGACCTTCTTTAAAATAAAACTTCAGACTTCAAAGAACCACACAATCAAGTAACTGTAACTGATTTGATACTAATGCGGCAAACTGAAGTTTCAGATCAAATTTTAAGATCAAAACGATCATTTCAAATTTTAAAACTTAATCTAATGATTTTAAAAATTATTAAGAAATAAATACTAAACATTACTAGAGATGTTATGTCTAATATTAGTTCATTATCAAATTAACATCAAAATGATTGAACTCTAATTTATTTAACAAAAACAATCAATAATTTAAATAATTCAGGTTAAGTTAATTCACAAATTCAAATTTATAATTTTTATATCCATTCATTCAAACGGAAATATTTTATTTTTCTATTTTTATAAATTTTGAATTTTAAAACAGTTAACTTTTTTTCACAACTATATTTAAAAAATACTTTTCAGTTTTTTAATGGTTGTATTGGAGTAAAAATCTTCGCCATGTTATTAGATTTGTATACGAGGTTGGGAGGAGTTTCTGTGTTTTATTGTCGAATTATTTAAAATTAATCTATTGCTTAGTAGTTGATTAATTAAAAAAAAGTGCGAATTTAATTTGATTAATTTTTTGAAAATTTTTTATCAAAAAGCGCACAATATTAAGGGTAATATAAATTAAATTGATATTGTAGTTTTTGGGTAAACTTGAAGAAATGATCTTAGAAAAAACTCAATAATTTCTTTCCAACTCTAAAATAGTCAATTGCTTACTAAATTTATTCTAGATACTATTCATGAAAAATGCAAAAAAACTTGCCTACTCCAAATGGTACCCTTTAAAGTTTTCTTATAAAATAATTGGCCACATTCTTTGAACCATTAATTTATAGCTTAAATATTCTCGCGTGACCTCAAATTTATTCGCATTTTAACTTAACTAACTTATTTTAATTTGTTTATAAAAAAAAGAAAGTTAACAAAAAAATTAAATAATCAAAGGTTTATATCGGAACAACTTTGGAAGTACATCTCTTAAAAAAGTCATTAGTGTGGTAAGCTTAACTAAAGAATGAAATAGCAAACAAGAAAGTTGAAGAAATATTCTAACATTATAAAATATTAACAATATATCAATATTAAATTCTCAAGCACTCTAGAGAGCTTATTATTTAAACTGATAAATTAATAAAATTTAAGCAATTTAATAAAAAAAATTGGAATTAAAATTTTCTAAACTTTTTTAATAAGATGGGAAAAAATCCAATCTCAAGCAGTATTTTTTTGGAATATATTACTAACAAAAATTTGAGATTAATTTCAACTTTGGCCACAAAAGAAGGGTTATCAACTATACATAAAAAATACTTCTCAGTTTTTTAATGATTTTATTAGAGTAAATTAAAATATTTTTAATTTTTAAAAAAATTAAAATAAGGTTATTTATTCCAAATTTGAATAAATAACTTTTGTATTCTTTTTTTATGTAATTACTGTTTAAAAGTAATTTACGCAGACAATTAAACTTGGCATGATGTTAAAGACAATAGACGAAAAATATGGATCAAATGCTCAAATCTCATCGGTGTTTTCACCTCAACAAAGAAGGATTCGTTTTGTTGAATCATAGCATAGCGTTTCAAGGAAATAAACTGTTATTGTTTTCGCGGAAATAAATGCTATTCCTCCACAAATAAAAAACCTTAATAGATATATTCAGTATAATAGGTTAGCGTTATTATACATCTCTAAATATACAAATTCACAGTCTCTTTTGAAATTGGTTCTACAAAGAAAATTAATACTACACTGCGTTATTCCTCACTACTTTAAAAGCCTAGAATTTAAACTCGTGAATAATTATTATATATTTAAAAATAAACGTTCGTATATATATATATTTTTTTTTTTAAAAATAACTTTCAAAAGCAGACAACATCTTAATGACATGTCAAAAAACCTCAATTGTAAAATCAAGTGTCTGTAAAATATATTTTAAAATTTCAAAGCTGGGGAGGTACGGAGGGGGCGCAGCCCCCTCCGTGACTTGTTTCTCTTTAAAAATAAGTTTTTATTAAAATCAATTAAAACATTAAAACCTATTAAAGTTCAATAAAAAGGGACATTTTAAAACTTTAAATTTGCAAAAAAAAAATTTGATCAAAAATTTTACTTTGCCCAAAAATTAAATTAATATTAAGTTTACTACATATTTTGATATTTTATTGATTGAAATATTCAAAAAAAAATAATATTTATAACTTTATTAAATTTTTAATCCAAGATATAGAAAATTAAATGTGCAAAATAGATAAAATTATTTTCCAAATAACCACGATATTGCACTTGACAAACTCATACCACAGCTAAAGCAAACATTGTAGGCATTTGTGCATTCACTATTCGACCAAGAGCCACTACTATAGTAGCACTCATATGCAGCATTATAACAATCTACGCATCTTGGATTAGGTTCGTTTTTTAATAGTTCTTTCATTTTTTTCAAGTTTTATAAATTATTTTTGGAACAATAATAAAAAAGAACAAACCAATTGAAGACAAAAATGATTCATTATTGTCCATTTTTTGACTCATAAAGCATTTTTTATCATCTCCACACAATGACAGTCTTATCAAATGCGCTTTGAATGAACCTTGGGCTAAAATAAATTTGAAAATATAATTAGAAGAAACAAATTACATGATTCAACTGGAGAATCAATTCTTGGTTTTTGTTGAATGATTGAACATTCGTTTAAAACCAAAATTGTGGCTAGCAGACAGATATTGAAAAAGTGCATTTTTTCTTGTTTTTTTTAATTAATTTATTAAAATATAATAGAAATTACCTTTATTTATATTAATTCATAATTCAAAATTTAAGCCGTAAAGATGTTTTTTTCTCAGTCGAAAATTTTATTAAAGTTAAATTAAACATATTTTTAAATACAAGTTTGTTTCCCTTAAAAGATTTGAATTAAATTTATATTGTGCAACTTGATGAATTTTTATCAATACATTTATCAAAAAAAAAGGATTCTTTCTATTTTTATATATTTCTTATCTTTGGTAAAAAAAACCAAAAAGAAGAGAATCAAAATTTACAATTTTTTAAAGAATGATAAATATATTTGCTATTAACACATTAATTAAACTACTAGATAATTATTTACTAATTATATTTTTTGGTACTAATTAATATTTTTTTCTACTACTTGATTCATTAAATTTACTACTCGATTAAAAAGCAGCCATTTACAAATTTCAAAAAATAATTCAAATCCGAATAGATCATAGAGACAAAAAAAATAAATCTCAAAATATTGATATTTTTTTGATTATTTTTTGATTTTAATTTTCAACACAAACAAAAGACCAAGGTGAAAACCTCGAGAGGCATGATCGTGCTCATAAATTGATAAAAATTTTTGTTGAATGATTGAACATTCGTTTAAAACCAAAATTGTGGCTAGCAGACAGATATTGAAAAAGTGCATTTTTTCTTGTTTTTTTTAATTAATTTATTAAAATATAATAGAAATTACCTTTATTTCAGAGATGTATAATCATGGAAAAAAAGACATGATTACGATTATGATTACAATTACTTAAAATTATAATTTAATGATTACGACTACGATTACGATTATTTAAAAAAAAAAAATTCTGATTACGATTATGATTATGTAATCGATTCAGTAATCAAAAAGTAATCATAAATTCCATGTTAATTTTTGTTGTAAATTTTTTACTTCAAATAAAGACCATTTACAGTGCAAATTAAAAAAAATTGAAATTTTATGAAAAATTAATGATTGCAAATTTTCTAAAGTATTTTATGTTTCAAAAACTAAAAGCAAATTTAAATAAAATCATCAACAAAAAATTATTTTCAAAGTTATTTAATTCAAAATGTCAAATATTTTTTATTACTTCACCAAACTTAATGACAATTTACAAGATGAAATAGACAAGTGAACATATAAGTATTATTGTAACACTTGTGATTAGACGGGCCGTAAAAATAAAAACAATGAAAGAATAATTTGTAGAATACATGGTTTAACAACCTCAAATTTGATTAAACACCTGAATTCAGACATCAAAGGTCATCAAGAAGCATATCAAGAGTTTATTCTTCAACAGCAATCTAACAACAATACACCAAATAACAAAAAAAGAAAATTAGATTTCTCATCTCCATCTATGAATTCAACTAATCTAATTAGCATGGGCTCAGTGTCAATCAAACAAAAATATAAACAGAACGATTATAATCAGAGAGAACAGTGAGAATTTTTTCTTATCAAATTTAACATTCAAATAATCATTTTTTTTATTAATATAAAGTTATAAAAGACTACTCAAAATGATAGTTAAGTGTATGTTGCCTATTTCAATAATCGAAAAAGACGGCTTTAAAGAATACGTTGAATATTTAGATCCATCTTTTAATATCTCGACTCGCTATAAAATAAAAGACTCGGGACTACCAAATATGAGAATGAGAGTAGAAGAAAAGATCAAATTAGATTTAGCGACTATCGATTGGTTAAACGTCTCTTTAGATGGCTGGACTGATGGTATTAACAGGTGCTATAATGGTTACATAGCTCAAGGTATTGACAAAGATTGGTCAATGCAAACAATACCAATCGCTTTCGAATATGTTTCAGGTTCTCACACTGGTGATAAAATAAAACAACAATATGATAGCATAGTAAAAATATTTGGCATTGATAAAAAAATCTTTAAATTAGTGTGTGATCAGGCAGCCAATAACAAAAAAGCTTTTAAAACAACTCTAGAATGTACTGACGAAGATCAATTAGTAAAAATAACAAATATGTTAATTGAAAAACAGCGAAAATTAGACAATTTGGAAGAAAAAAAACAAGCAACATTGAGAAATGAGTTAGAAAAAGAAATAAACACAATGAATAAGCCAATCAATTGCAATCAAACAAAAATAACCACGTTTATTAAAAGTGATAAAGTTCTTTTAGAATTAGATGATTTAAGTGACGAATTAAGCCAATCAATTGAATCTGATGAAGAAATTGATGATGATAATTTGACTGATTTAGATGCTGCTGATATTGATTTAGACGATTTTGACACAAGTTTTATTATTTCAGCTAAAGCTTGTTTAGCATTTTTACCATGTGCTGCACACAATATTCAACTTGTCATCAAGGATGGACTTGTGTTGGATGAATAATATACGAAACTTATACAACACATTTCAAGAGATATAGTTTCCAAATCCAAAGTTTCTACTTTAATCGCTGAAGAAGTAAGAAAGTTAGAATTGTCTTTACATAAATCAGTGATTACTCGATGGAACTCAATTTTGTTTATGATCCGTTCAGTCTTAAAATTAACTGAAAAAGATTTTAAGACAATACGAGGTGCAATGAGAAACAAAACTGCTAAACAAAAAGAAATAAAGCGCAAATTTTGTTTAAGTGATTTAGAAAGAGATATGTTGGAAGAGTTAAAAACAGTCTTGGAATTGTTTGAGTTTGTTACAAATGAATTACAATGTAAGTTCACTTAATTGGTTTAATTCATGAATACTTTATTTATGTTTTATTTAAAGCGAATAGAGTTTCAATCTCTAGAGTTTATCCATGTTATATTTATCTGAAAGTAAATTTGATCAAAAATATTGAGGATTTTAATTATACAAGATCGCTAAGATCTAATTTGCATTATTGTTTAGTTACACGTTTTAATAAAGACGATTTGATTGAAAATGATATATTTAAAATTGCTACATTTTTGGATCCGAATTTTGGTTTATATATTTTGATACATTTGAACCGTCAATGCAAGCCAATGTAAAAAATCTTGTTAAACTTCAATTAAAACTATTGAATCCAATTGATTCGTCTATCAATGAAACTGTCAATAAATCGAAAAGTCTTAATCTAAATAATGTTAGACGAAATAATTATATTTCATATAAGGAACCATCACAAGTATTAGAAAAATCTGATGATTTCGATTTATCGATTGATTCGTACATTAATTTAATCCGTCAAAATGATTTCACAGATGCATTAAATTTTTGGAAATGTTACGAAACTAAATTTGATGGATTAGCTCAACTGGCAAAGAAATATTTGAGTGTTCAAGCATCATCGGCCAGTGTTGAGCGTATGTTCAATTTTGCAGGTCATATCCTAAGTAATAAACGGCGTAGAAGTGGCATTAAATTGTTTCAGAACTTAGTCTTTTTAAAACTTAACGAAAATTATTTAATATAAAAGAATATTAAATTAAATCAAAATTAAAAATAACAAGAAAAACTTTATTTTTTTTATTTTAATTTGAATTAAATTTTTTATTAATAAATGAATTTTTTATTTTGTAATCGATTATTTTTAAGTTTTAAAAAAAAATGATTATGATTACGAATACGATTACTTTTGCTATTTTTTTTACGATTATGATTACGATTACGATTAAATAATCGTAATTGATTACCGTAATCGATTAGGTAATCACAATGATTATACATCTCTGCTTTATTTATATTAATTCATAATTCAAAATTTAAGCCGTAAAGATGTTTTTTTCTCAGTCGAAAATTTTATTAAAGTTAAATTAAACATATTTTTAAAAACAAGTTTGTTCCCCTTAAAAGATTTGAATTAAATTTATATTGTGCAACTTGATGAATTTTTATCAATACATTTATCAAAAAAAAAGGATTCTTTCTATTTTTATATATTTCTTATCTTTGGTAAAAAAAACCAAAAAGAAGAGAATCAAGATTTACAATTTTTTAAAGAATGATAAATATATTTGCTATTAACACATTAATTAAACTACTAGATAATTATTTACTAATTATATTTTTTGGTACTAATTAATATTTTTTTCTACTACTTGATTCATTAAATTTACTACTCGATTAAAAAGCAGCCATTTACAAATTTCAAAAAATAATTCAAATCCGAATAGATCATAGAGACAAAAAAAATAAATCTCAAAATATTGATATTTTTTTTGATTATTTTTTGATTTTATTTTTCAACACAAGCAAAAGACCAAGGTGAAAACCTCTAGAGGCATGATCGTGCTCATAAATTGATAAAAATTTAAAATATAAAAGAAATTAAAAAAAAAGTTTTTTGAATATACATCAAACTAACAAAATAGTTTATAAAATTAAACAAAAATTGGCAAAGTAAAATTTTTGATCAAATTTCATTTTTCAAATTTTATCAAAACATTTTAAATGCGCAATTAAATTTCAGTGCATTTTTTTAAAATTACAATCCTTTTTCAAAAATTTCAAAATAAAGCTTTGAAATGTTATAAAAAAATGAAAATCTGCGATAAAATTTAATTACGCATTTAGAAATATTC
>QEOQ01000109.1:79069-89424 GCA_010279815.1 Brachionus plicatilis | reverse complement strand
AGGCAGACACATATTTTTTTTTTGTAATTTATTGAAACATGAAAAAAACATATAGAAATATTGTATAACTGTTAGAAAGAGATAAGTCAATTTCATTTAAGTGAAATAAAAAAGTGAAATAAAAACATAAATATTTTAGTCGTAATTCATTATCTTCAAAAGAAAATAAAGCATAAATACTCTTTCATAAAGTGTGACAACCACGTTTTTGTCCTTACAAATTTGACAATTATTTGACGAATGAATGATTCGAAGCAAAAGGATCGTATTGTTTATAGAAATAATCTAATTCAACTTCACTGCACACAGTGGTCAAAAGAATCCATTCTAATATTTTCCTCATTTATGTTTTTATAACGTATTAGTAAGACAAAAAATAATTAAAAAAAATTATTATGTGTTTTTCTCAGATGAAACATAAACTTATGTTTTTTTCACTATTGAAGAAGCAATTTATATTTTTTTTAACTTTGTCATACCCAAAGACAATTATCTTGAAAACAAAGTAACTTTATAATATCTAAAAAGAATTCGCTTTTAAATATTAAAAGCTGATTGTTAAAACTTTATTTATTTGTTTTAATTTTTAATATAAATAAATGTACGAGCCAGCTACCAAAGCAGATTTATAATATATATTCTACTAACTGGCAAGCGAAATAAAACTGTCTTTTATTTATCCTTGCTTGTGTCATCCATTTATTTTTATTTTTTTGTTTTTTTCTGATGAAACATAAATTTATGTTTTTTTCACTATTCAAGAAGCACTTTATGTATTTTTATCTTTTTCAAAAAATAATGGCAAACTTCATGTTTTTTTCTCTGTACTAATATGTTCAACTTTCATTTTCTTTCAACTTTTATTTTTCAACTATCATATGTGGTGTTTTTTTATTTTCACTTTTATTATGTGAGCTTAATCCTCTTCCCTTAATCGAGCTTAACATAGCAGATTTACTTTTATTTATTTGACCATTTGACAGTTCCTCTAAAAAATTGAAAATTTCAGTTAAATTTTTATTCAATTTAGATATTTGTGTCTTGATTGATTTGTTAAAACTTTTAAAATCGTTTGTTGTTTAATAATTATTCAATTTGTCTGTGAATTTACGGTATGGCTCAACAAAAAATTCATAAATTTTCATAGCTTTATATTCCAAAAACAAATTTTCTTTAAAAGATGAATGCTTGATAGTAAGTTGTAATAGGATACAATATATAGAGAGATTAGAATTTCTTTCAGATTATTTTGATTCAATTAAAAATAATACCAATGCCAGTAGCTTTGCTGATTGATTTTTGAAATAAGCAGCTAAGAAAATTTATGAATTTTTCGTCGAGCCATACCGTAAATTCACAGACAAATTGAATAAGGAACATAGACAATACTAAGTTATTAGCACTCATAATGATTATTGATATATCTATGCTAAATTTGATCGTACAATATACAAATTCGAGTATAACGTAAAACTTTAACTTACTTAAAATTTTTCAGAATAAATTTTTAATTTTCTTAATCATATTGTAAGGGAAGTTGGTCAAATACTTCAATAAACAAACATTTTTTTTAATCGAAAAATAAGTTGAAGACAATGTTGCACAAATATTATTGGATTTCAGTCAGGTTCAGAGTAAACACTTGAAGCAATTTGTTTTTCTTGGATCGATGAAAATGATGAAAACTTTTTAAATTTTGCTTGTGAATTAGCTTACTGGTAAAAATAATTCCTGTATAACTTCCGGTCTTTAAATAATTGAATTTTTAGAAAACAAATCCAAGTTTATTTGTTTCTTTAATTAAATAAAAAACTTTTAAAGAAAGGATTATGCTTATTTCCAAATTTTTCTAAATTCAAAATAAAAATCAACTCTAAATTTTAATTGTTCCATTATCTGATCGATTAAATAAATGAAAATAAATGATTAATATTGGTATTAAACCAAAGCTTTACTTGAATCAATATAATTTCGGACATGAAATTTCTTTTAATTTATTATAATTTTATTCAAACATGCAAACATTTTATTAGTCAAAAAATATTATTGGATAATCTTAATCACAACTTGTGATTAAGCTTATCCAATAATATTGTGTGAAAAAAAAATTCAACAAAAAAATATCTTTGTCGGTTTATATAGGATCAATTCTAATCATGCAGTTAAATCGAATACAAAAAATCATCTATTCGCAATCGCCTTTGAATTAATTGCTTTATTGTCTTTTCTCGTTTGTTTGAAGCTCTAAAATACTGGATTGTAGTTTGATCGTTTAATTTTTCCAGACCTATAATAAAAACAAAATATATTTTTTTTATTTAAAAAAAAAACAGATAAAAAACATTACCTCGTAAATTAAACAAAATAATATCACCATGAAATTTTTGAAATTGATGAACGTGAGAAAAAAAGGGTGTATGTAAGGTGTTACATGACTTTTCAAATAAATACTTAAAAAATAATTAAGCCACTGTTCTGTTTTTGATTGAATAAAATCAGGCGTTAAAGTATTTTTTCTTAAACTAGCATAAATAGAAAAAAAATCTCTCCACAGATTATAAATTAATAAAGCATCTTTGATTTCTGGAAATTGTTCAGAAACAGGAAAATTTTTAAAGATTCTTTCTTTTTCAGGCCCAGAAAAATCTCGACACACTTTGTCTTTATTTGCATAAAAATAAGGATCTACTTTCACTTTACATCTAGTTTTTAGTAAATCGAAAATTTTTTTTAGACAATGATGTTTGGTTAAGTCTATTTTACTTTCAATGTTATCAAAAGCGCACAGTTCTTTGATAAACAGTTCTAAAAGCTTATCAGTAATCCTGAGAAAAAGATGCAATGTATCAATCAAACAAAAATGATAATCAAAGTTGATTAAGCTTAGATCCTTGTAGCCTAAATTCTCTTTTGCTTTATTTTTACTAATTCCTCTGAAATGTTCACTTTTTTTTCTAGCATTAAATTTAGCATCCGTAATTGAGAATTTTTTTTTAATATCCCAAAAGTCCCCTTTCTCTGCTGTACACCAAATACAAGGGTGTTTAGATGAAGCAGCATAAAGACCTAGAGCCACGGCTGTAAATTTCCAATCCGAACAAAAAAATATTGAATATTAAATATTTTATTTTCCATCTTTATTTCCTTTAATTTCTCTAGGTGAGAATTTATGTACGCCAGAAGGTCTTTTAGGTCACTATACTCTTCATCTAATTGAGCCATCCCTATTGTGTAGTTTCCTTTTGATGTTTTGGCCTTATCACATTCATTGAGCACCGTGAATGTAAAGTTAATTAATTTTAGATTACGGCCTACATTTGTTCCATCTGCGGATAATTTTACCTTTAAAGGACCATTAAAACTATCTAAATCCTTTGAGTTTATTAGGAAATACTTTAAATGAAGTTCTATTTTTTCGGTAATCTTTACAAATTTACAATTGATAAAATTGTTAGAAAGACTGAAAGAAGAATTAATATTTTTTCTAACTTGTTGGATTTCATAGAGTTTAGGAAAAGGTATTTGAAATTCAAAAATTAGAGAATGAGAGTTATTATCAGCATTCAATAATCTGGGCATGTTGAAGTTTATGATCAAATGATCAAATGCTCAATTAAAAAGTAAGCAAAATAATTTCTTAAATTAACGGAATTTTTTTTTTTATTGGGAATGACTTAACATATTATGCTGCAATCTCAAAAAATTATTTTAAGTTGATCATAAAATAAATGGATTAATAATCAATTTTTAGAATTAAAAAGAGCACAAAATCCGAAAGACAAAAAACTTAACTTCGCAAAATATCCATACAAGTAAACAAGATAGATCTTGAATTCAAATCGACACATTTTTTGGTTAAATTATCGATCATTTCCTTTTTAAATGTTGCAAATTCTAATTTTTTTTTTTCTAATTCCTTCTGATTATTAGATAAGAATAATTGATCAGCTTTGTTATTTAATATTGTAAAACCTGAAAAATTATTAGTTTTTACTAAGTTTATTAATCTGGTTTGATCGTCGGTCTCTCCTTTAGCTTCAGCCTCAAAAATTAAATAAATGTGGTCAATTAATAATCTTGTAAAAATAAATTCTAATTTTTGGCTAAAAGTATTACTATTTGAATGGGGATAATCAATTATCACAACTTTTTCAAAAATTAACTTATCGTTTTCATTTATTAATGAATATGCTTTTGCTTGAGTAGTAGTGTAGTTTTTACTTGACTTTGTATCTTGAGATGTAATTAATTCGACAAATTTTGATTTGCCAGCATTCTTAGTCCCTATTGAACCAAAAATGTAATTTTTCTTTAAAATGTCTCTCATTTGTTTATTCAATAATATGAGTTTAAAAATTAACTTGTCCTCTGATTCTGACCATTGATTGACGAATTCTTCATCATATAGTTTTTCATAGAAATACAGACTTTCATTATCAGATACATTATTCTTTATTTGTCTTGATTTCTTAATGATATACTCATAAACTTGATCATAATCTAAATGAGAAGGAAATCTTTTTTCGTCAACTATATTAGCTATATTTTTTTCGATTGCTCTTCCTCCTTCATAAGCTGCTTCTGCTGCTTTTTCTGTTAAATATGTAAGTCCTCCTGCTGTAGATGCTACTGCTACTCCCACACCTATTTCACCTATTCCTCCTGCTGCTGTTGCTGCTGCTATTCCTGCTGCTTCTGCTGCTACTCCTACAATTCCTCCTACAGCCAATACTCCTCCTGCTGCTGTCACAGCCAATGTAGCTACTCCTGTATAAAAAAAGGCTCCTGCTGCTAAAGTTCCCATTAGTCCGAGGACTTTGGATGCTGCATAACCAAGTGTTTGGTAAAAATTTGCATCAAATATTTTATCTTTTAATTTTATAGATAAACTTTGAATTCTACACGTTCTATTATTCAATTCATACAAATAAGGAATAATCGATTTTAAAAGGGTTTCTTGACCATTATTCTCAGTTAAAGTTTTTTGTATTTGGAATTTAAAACCATTTAATTTATCTTCGAATTTTATATCTTTAAATAATGAATACCCATTTTCTAGTTCATTATCAATCCTTATAAGATTAAAATAATTTTCTACCAAACTTTTCATTTCATTCAAATCGTTTTTAGTATAAACAATTTCTTTTTCCTTTTTATCACATATTTCTGTCAAAATAAAATCCAATGATTCAAATATTCCAAATAATTCATTTTTCACCTCAATAAAATTTTGATTTAAGTCTTTCATTCTTTCCAAGGCATGTAAACAATAGGCAGCGTGTAAGTACAATAAGTCAAATCGCATATTATCAATTAGTTTGTGTTTTTGATATGATCCAGGTTTCATGTTGCTTCTAAATTTATTTGATTCTGTATTTATCATTACTTCAGTAGGCTCTGAATTAAAATGTGAATAGAATACGAAAACAAAATTCTGAATATTCAAATTATTTTTTTTATCATAAATTTTTTCATTCAAACAATTAAATCTAAAACAAATTGAATCATCATCAAGTACTTCATATGTCCCATTTTTAAAATATAATGCAACACCATTTGTTTCTTTATAGCCCAATCGCAAAGTTAACTTAATCGCTACAAGATATTCAGTATTTTTAACGGATTTATTAATGCATAAAACAATATCCGTATTGTCTCTCATTTTGATAATTCTCAAACCTTTGATATCTCTTTCTTTTATTTCAAAATTTAAGTAAGTGCTTAGTTTTAAACTTCGTTTTCTATTTCTATGATTAATATCGATTCTCCCGTTAAAATAATTTGTGTTCTTCAAATTTCGAAAATAGTTTTTTATTAAATGATCTTGTATTTTATCTATTAGTAAACCTGGGTCATTAAACATTTTAGAAAATAAATCGACATCAAATTCAAAATTTAGTACTTCTTTTAAACCATCCTTTCTACTCAATTTGTAAAGAGTTCCAAAATGTGTGTACTCTGGTGCTATTATTTTAGCCATTGTTCCAATAAATGCTTTCATTTGATTGCATTTCTCTAGAGTTCTTTCAGGATCAGTTTTATCTCTCAAGATACCGTTAATAAAATCGATTAATATTTCTAAATTTGAACTATTGTTTTGGTCACTTTTATAAATAAAATGTGAAATATATTCTAATAGTTCAACAACAATATCATTTTCGTTTTTGATAAATATAAAATTTTCATTGAAATTTTCTACATTTCGTTTAAAATAAATATCAGCAATCGATGGACAACCAAAGCCAATAAAAATTATTTTCTTAGCATATTTTTGAGAAATGTCAAGTCTATATAGTAGAAAATGAATTGCAATATTGGCTGATACAGCTGCGCCTAAACCTTGACCAGTTAAAATCAGCTCATATCCTTGTTCTAATTTTTCGATAAAATAAAGTTTGGGTACTTTTTGAGCACGATTATAAAATCCATTATGAAATCTGCCATTAATATCACTAATTTTTGGAAATCCTTTGGCATCAACTAAAAGATCTTTAAGGTTTTGAGTACCTCTAAAGCAAATATACACTTTATTATTCTGTATATCATCAACCATTAAATAGCAAATATCATTGAGAGCATTAAAATATTCCACTTTTTGGTTGTTATGACTTTGACTGAAACACATTTCTTCTATTTGATAATCAATACTTCTCATCTCCTCATTAATTTCCAAAAATTTCTTGGGATTGCTTTCACTGACAGCAATAGAGATAATAGATGATTTTAATAAGATTTCGTTTTGGTCTTCACTTTCGGAAAATTTCATTTTCTCAAATCAATTAAAATTAGAGTCTAATAATTAGTTTTAAATGATATTTTTCGTTTTTTTTACCTTTATATTTATAAAGCAACTCTTAATCATATTATTTTTATTTAATAAATTGAAGATAAAAACAAAAATATTTTTAACATTTTTATCATCTTTTTTTCAATTTATATTTCATTTGAATTACATGATTTTTTTTCAAGTGAAATATAAATTGAAAAAAAGATGATAAAAATGTAAAAAATATTTTTGTTTTTATCTTCAATTTATTAAATAAAAATAATATGATTAAGAGTTGCTTTATAAATTTAAAGGTAAAAAAATCGAAAATTATCATTTAAAACAAATTATTAGACTCTAATTCTAATTTATTAAAAAGAATGAAATTTTCCGAAAGAAAAGACCAAAGCGAAATCTTATTAAAATCATCTATTAACTCTATTGTTGTCAGTTAAAGCAATCTCAAGAAATTTTTGGAAACTAATCAAAATATAGCAATTCTTTGGCTCGTTTTCTTTGACAGTGATGTTAATATATATTATTACAAAAAAATGAGGGAGGGCTTAAAAACTGGAAAATGCATGGTTAAGGTGTTTAAGTAAATGCAAATGGTGATACATAAGGGGGAGAGTTTAAAAAAGAGAAAGAGAATGATAAAAGTTTCTATCAATTTGCGATCAAAACATAGGGGAACAACATAAAAGCATCCAAATTGGATGAAGTGGACTAAGTTCCGAAAGAAACTACAATTCTGGCTTAGGCTCTTTTAAATATTTGCCAGTTTTATGGATAAAGAGTCTATTGTTTTCAAAGCGATAATTTTTTTGCCAAATTTAGAAGAATCCTATTTGCTAATTTTTTTTTGAAATACCTGGTACAAGCTTTCCAAATTGGATGAAGTGGATTAAGTTGGGATTTTCTCACATGTCTAATTTAAATTTATCATTTAAAACTTGTGTTGTTGTCATACAAATCATAAAGTCAATTACAGGTCTACTGATTGCATCAACATTTCAATGTTCAGAGCCTTTTCTATTAACAACGTCAAAGTCGTACTCCTGAAGAAATATTGACCATCGGGTTAATTTTCCTGTCATTTTTTAAATGCTCTTGAGCAATACATACGCTTAGTGGTCTGTTTTAACTGTAAATTTTATTCCATAAAGGTACTTTCTGAATTTTGTAAAAATAAAGATAACAGCTAAACATTCTTTTTCTGAAATACCTATCTTATTTCCGTTTTCGAGAGTGTTTGTAAAGCGCAAGCAACCAAGAATTCCTCTCCATTTTCGACTTTTTGAGTTAATTTTGCTCCAAGTGCGTACCTAAAAGCATCGACATAGAGTCTTTATTTGGAAAGAGGATTTGGTATTCCTGAATATGCCTTGTTTCGACAAACATATTTTGACAACTAATATCCTGACAAGTTTATTTTGACAAATCATGTTCATGTTATTAATGGTAAAAATATGCCATTGATTTTGGCTTTGTTTACTAATAAACAAGAAGCTACGTTCACAAAATTTTTTCAATTCATTAATTCAAGAGTTAGTAATAGTCCTTTAAGTGTTTCCAGTGATTATGAATTAGCAATAATTATCTCGATTCAAGAAGTTTTTCCTATATCCGAAGTTTGTGGTTGTTTTTTTCATTTGAAAAAGTCAATTTGGAGACATGTTTAAGAAAACGGCTTAGCGACAATTATTCAGATTTTTCAAATTTAATTCGTCGACACATAAAAATGCTAGCGTGCCTTGCTTTTGTGCCTGTTGATTTTGTTGTCAATGCTTTTGAAGAACTTCAAACTTTTGGTTATCGGTCAGATATTTTATCTGAAATTAAAAAAAACAATTTTTCTTTTAATTTTGGTTATCTAAACTTAAAATACGTTATCGAAATCGATTACGTAACTTTCGTTATCGATTTCGAAAACATTAATTTTAATAAAATTTTAATAAAAAAAAATATTATATAATTTTATTTCGAGTCTATAGTCAATTATTTTATAATAATAGTAAACTTAATCAGGATTTAAATTCTTAATAAAAAATTTAAAAAAAAACATATTTATTTTTTGTCTCTATGACTTCGAGCTAAATGCATATTTACTCCACGCTCACCTTCCATGTAAGCACCACAAACAGGACATGGCATCGGTTTTTTTTTATTTGCTCAAAGTCTTTTTAATAACTCAATTGGTTTACTTGAATTTTTAGGTAATTCCAATGATCGAATCTCACACAAAACAGCCTTTTTTTTCAAATCAGAAGACAATTCATCTATTTTTTTTGTTATGCTTAAAATCTTAAGCTGATTATTAGGAAGATTTGACACAATTTTCTTATCCTCATCATCTGTAGAAATATCTTCAGCATTTTCTTTAGCCATGTTTTCACTATTTTCTAAGTTTTCAAGGTCATTTTCTAAATTGGTTTCCGATCCTGACTCTGATTGAGAATCAAAATCAAAATACTCATTGTCAGTTGGAACACACTTTTCATATTTTTCTTCAAAATCCCTTAATGCCTGTCCTGGATTGTAATTTTTTGCGATTTCATGTAATATTAGCTCGTACGATTTTTCGCGATTAGTGGTACAATTATTATTATATCGCCAAACGTACTCGTCAATGTAAGATTGTATCATTGAACGAGTGCATCCATTCATTTCTTTGAATTTAGCTTTACAGCTCCTCCATTAGCTCTCAATTTTGTTTGTACAAGCGCCTTAATTTTAGTTAAAATCATTAAAAAATTTAAATTTTTTTTTAAAAAAAATAAAAACCTGATTCAGGGTCAACAAAATTAAATGAATGGTTAACAATCTTATGATGAAAGTTTTTGAGTTGACTTAATTTAGAATATGAGCTCCAACAATCAGAGTATATGATTGTACCCTAACGACATTTTTCATAAATTATGCCGAGTAAAGTCAAAACCTCGCGATCAGGTAGCATTTATTATTATTCTCAATTCTCTCTACTAAACCAAAGACCCAAACTTAGGCTCTTTTGAGGTCTTTGCCTTTATTAAATTTAACTCTTGCATCCAAACTTTCGTCAATCTCTACAATTTTTCCACTCCCACCCAATAAAAGACTTCCTTTATCTAACCCAAGACTGCACATTTGACGAAGACGGTAAAAAACCAAGACACAATCTCTCTTCCTAAATCTTCTTCTAAGTTTAGTTTAATTAAACTAAGGCATTTTGCTATTGTCAACTGTGAGCTCCAATATTTTATTAATTCAACTAATATCTTAGGTGATTTACGGAAGAGAGAAAAAAAGATCAATCGTAAACGGTCTTAGACTTGCAACATGAGGAACATCGCCAATAAAGAAATACATTTTTTGCATCCTTTGAACGTTTTTGCAAATATGGAGCCATAGTTTGATCGCATAAAAATTTTTAATCTTTGATGAGATTTTTTCATTTAAAAATCGACGAAAAAACTTATTAAACAACCTAATAGTAGCTCGTATTAACCAAAAAAAACTTGTTCAAATATCGAACTTATTTTCAATATTATAAAAACCATTCATCTACTTAAAAAATTTAAAGCCTTATGTTTTTAAATCGATTTTAAAA
>QEOQ01000109.1:47260-78420 GCA_010279815.1 Brachionus plicatilis | reverse complement strand
TTTAGCTTAATCTGTTTGCTAATTTTTTTTTCTTAATTCAATTAGGTTTATTGCTAAATTTATTACATTGCTAAAATGAATTTTGCTAATTTTAATTTGCTAAATTGAATTAGCTAATTTTTAGTCTGCTAAAATAATACAGAGCCTAAAAAAAGTACTATTTGATCTGATTTTTTTGATCCTAAACTTCAAGATGCCAAAATTGGCTTATTGATGGAATTTGTCACAAAAAATGTTTTTTTGGTTTAAGAAAATAATTTTAAGCTTTTTTTTCAGAACTCAATTTTTCTTAATAAGTTAAAATTTGTCATTATTTCTTGACATCAGTACATATTTTGTTCTATTATCCCATCTAAAATATTTTTATAGATAATTTTAAGAAACTTTTCGAAAATTAAACTAATGTATTATAAGCTAAAGATATGAGAACAACAACAATTATTTTGACCAAAAAATGTACTTATAAAATAATAAAGTAATTAAACATTAATATTAAAAGATCGAAGCTTAAAAAGAAAATTAAAGAAAAATTGAAATGAATTTAAAAGGAGGAAGCACAATTTCGCTTAAAGAAGGTAAAAAATATTCTTATTAATTATTCTTTAATTTTATTATACTATTAATTAGCTTTTTTTTTATTTTAATTTTTTATTTATGTCCTTTTTCCATATTTATATTTTATATCATATATGGCGCTTGCTATAAACGGTACTATCTTAGATTTTTTTTTTTAATTTCAAAATATCAAGCTGCATACCTGATTGATTATCAACTGGAAGTAAAAAAAATTTCAAAGTTCAAATTGAAATTTAAGATAGAACTGTAGTAATGGACCATTTTGCTGAAGAGTGGTCTGCGAATAGTCTTTCTAAATGAAACGAGATAAATCCTATTTAATTAATGTTTGAAGGTGGCCATTTGGAAAGCCTACCGAGGGGAAATTAAATTAAAGATATCTCTTTAATTAAATTGGTTAAAAAACATCTAACTGTAAAATGATTTAATAAAAATGGCTTAAAAAAAATCTGCTAATATGTTTACAAATTTTACTAAAAATTAGCAATAAAACATGGTGGAATATAATTAAGCCAAATTAAGATCATCATTAAGTAAAAGAAAAAAGCATAAAAATTTATTTAAAAATTTATAAATTAAAAATAACTTGAACACTTATTTATTAAGCATACAGCTATTAGTTACTACTTTAAATTTAGCATATTTTTAAACTTTTAATTCCTTTTTAATTAAAGAAAAAACAAGCCAATGTCTAGTAAATAAAATAAATTAAATTTTACCTAAATAGATTAAATTTTATTTCCTAGATCAGCCAATTTCACAATATCCAAATCAATGGGTGAGTTTATTTTTTCAAATTCTGTAAAGAATTAAAAAAAACGGTAGTCAGACCTTTCCAGCTAAGTCACTTTGGACATGTCATTTCTGATATGTCACATCCAGCTAACATTCCGACTGCTGACTTATCTACAAAAATTTAATTTTTTTAAAAAAGAGAAAATTTTTTTTGCCATTTTTTTGTGCGGATTTGTATTAAGTTTCGAGAAGAAGGTTTCGTATGAAGATATGTCGAATATCCGATTACATTTTTTAATTACAGCTTTAAAATTTTTTCTTTTTTTCTTGAGCCCTCAAATATTTAAATATCTCAGCCATTTTTATTCTTTCTTTTTTCCTTTATTTTACTAAACTTTTAATTATTAATTTTTTTAAATCAGAAGGAGCTTGATACAGTTAAACAAATAAATAAATAATTTGGAGAGCTCCTTCTAAGATAATAAAACTAAATCATTAAAATAAAGAAAAAAACAAAAAAATCTTTTCAATTAAAATTCAAATAAAAAGTTTTTTTTCTCCTTTTAGTATTTGCAAAATTTGTGTCTTTCATGAACATTTTGTCATTAAAATATTTTTAAATCATTTTTTAATTTTTTCATTATCTTTAAGATTAAATTTAAAAAAATTTTAAGTAAAATTTAAAAAAAAATTTTTGTTTTTTTATTTATTAAATCTTTAGAATAAATTTAAAATTGACTAATTTTTTTAATCAATTCTTTATTATTCTTTAATTTTATAATATATGAAAATAAAAGTTAAGTGAAAAATTACAAAATTTTTATTTGAACCATGTAAAATAAAGGCACTGTGAAATCATTTTTTTTTTAAATTAAATTTTAGAGTTTCTTACCTACTAATAGATTTCAATTTTTTCTTTCGAAGTTTGAAGCTCAACTTTTGATAGATAAATTAAAAAAATCTAGGCTACTCTTTTTCTAGTATTGGCAGACGCCAATTTTGACCGGCCATCGTGCGGTCCAAATCTGGCGGCCACCTTTCGGGCCATTAAAATACGGCCGGTCCAAATGGCGGCCGGTGCAAAATACCGCCGCCATTTAAAGATTTATTAAGAAAAAAAAAACACTTATTTTTTTTGGAAATTAAAAAAATTTTTTTAAAAAAATTTTTATTCTGATTTTGAACCGGCCACCTGGCCGCCTGGCCTGCGCCCAACACTTAAAATTTAGAAAATTTAGAGAACCTTAAGAAAAATGTAAATGTTAAATGTAAATTTATTGTTGGTTCTCTAAAAATAATTAAAATCAAAATATTTCACAATTATAAAATTAATAAATGCTAATTAGAATCCTCTTATAACTTGAGATAAAAATATACTTCAAAATATACTTAAATATTTTAGAAGCAAAATATATGTCTGCAAAAACTCTGCAATGTACTTGCACAGTTGATTAGAATACTTTTTAGTGGCGTGAAAAATGCAGAAAATTGCAGTGTATTTTTCAGATCTATATTACTGCATTAAGCAAATTTGCTTATAATTAAGCAATTTATAGAGCCAAATTATCTCTTTTAATAAAAAAGTTATTCAAGTTTTTCTGAATTGAAAAGATCGAATTGAAACGAACTTCACAACCCCTAAAAGTATTTTATTAAATTCAAATTCAACAATATTCTTCCTTTTTTGATAAATTATAATTAAAGATCATAAAAATTATTTGAAATAATATTGAAACATACTTTGTAGAACTTTTATTAGCCTAAATAATTTTTCTAAAATAAGATATTAAAATAAGACAAATAATTAAAAAATTCAATAAGATTTAAATAGATTATTTATTTGATTTACATTAATAAAAAAAGAAAGTTTATAATTTAAGAACAAAATGTGCAAAAATTTATATCGCACTACGTTACAAATTTTTTAAAATATATTTTATTATCTTTAATTTTAGTTTATCAATTTTCAATTCATATTTAAATTTCACAGAGCCGACTATATTAACAGATTGTATTTTACTAACAGCGCTAATTCATTTTATTATAATAAAGAAAGCTTTGTTTCTTAAATTTAAATTTTCTAGATTTGAGAACAATTGGTGATATACTTAATTGAAAAAGAGAAGCCTTTTTTTTGTAAATTTAACGATCAAAAGTTTGAGTTTTACTATAATCACGTGGTTCCTGTGAATTTTTTGAAAATAATACTAAAATTAAATCTCAAAAATTTTAATTCCAACAATTTCTTGATTTTTTCATTTATTTTAAATATTCTGATATAACTTAATAGAAAAAACTTTGCCGGAAAGGTCTGCCAGCCAATGTAACTGGCAAATGAAGACTTGATCAGATTCGTATACAACTTTGTCAACTAACCGTTTATTAGTACTTTGAATAATTTTAAATTTCAAAATGAGAAAGTTGAAATTAAAATTTCTAAATTTTTTTCTTTCAGTCAGTTCCAAACTATCAATACCAAAACAATACAAATGGACAACAAAATAATAATAAAGCCAGAAAAAGCTATTGGAAATCTTATTGTAATTAAATAATAATTCGAAAAAATTCACATTTTTTACATAATTAAAATTGATTTTTAAGGTAATGCTATTTCAATTGTAATTAATATTGTATTAGTGGTACTTATAGTCGGATATTTTTTGGGAATTCATTTTTATTTAACCCCTCTTGAAAAAGAGTTGAATAACCAAAAATTTGAAAAAAATGAATTTCAAAGAGAAATCGGTAAAAAATTTATTGGGAAAAATTTTAAATTTAACAATTTTTTTTAAGAAAATCAAAATTTTAAAACTCAGCTTACGGTTTGCAATGATAAAAATGAATTTCAAAGAGAAATCGGTAAAAAATTTATTGGGAAAAATTTTAAATTTAAAAATTTTTTTTAAGAAAATCAAAATTTTAAAACTCAGCTTATGGTTTGCAATGATAAAAATGAATTTCAAAAAGAAGGTAAAAGATAATATTTACGATATCAGCCTTTTTTTCTTATTAGAAAGGAAGTTAGTTCCTTAATTAAAGTTCCTTAATAGTATTTTTTCAATGTTGTTTGTAGGCATCTAACAAACAATTTTTAATTACGCTTTTTTTTAAGATATTACGCCATAATTTCAAAACGGCTATTTTTTTTTAAAATTATTCAGGTGTTAAATAAAAGTTAAAATTTTGTAAATGTGAAATATTTAGACTTAGATTGTAACCTATCTATTTTTTTTAGATATTTAATAATCATCTAACCATCTAAACCCTTTTTAATGAGTTGAGCTATCATTTTGTAGGATAGCAAGGGACGAATAATAATATTTGTTATTAAATTATTATTTTTGGTTTAAAAGTGGCAAAATGAAAATTATTGTACATTTTTATATTTTTACATTTTTACATTTTTGAGAGAAAAAAAATCTCAAAATCAAAAAATCTAAAAAAAATTTCATCCAAGAAAAGTAATAATAAATTCGCAATTACTTAAAAAGTAGTTTTAGAAAAATTTAAATGTAAAAACCAAGGATAATTTTTTCTAAATCCCTTTAAACTAATTGCTAATTTATTATTACTTTTCATAATGAAAATTTTTTTAAGTTTTTTTATTTTGAGATTTTAATTTTTTCTCTCAAAAATGTAGAATTGTAAAAATATAAAAATATACAATAATTTTCATTTTGCCTTTAAAAGTTTAAAATTTAATTTCGGACCTTTTAATTTTAATTTTTTGTTTTTTTGTTCTTAATTAAATTTAAATTTTATATTGAGTTTTGATTTTATTTTTTTAACCAAAATAAGTTTTATTTAGAGAATACTTAATAATATAAAGAAGGTTTCGTATGAAGATATGTCGAATAGCCCTCAAATATTTAATAATTTTTTATAAAAATTGACAATAAAAATAATATTTTGTTAAATGAAAATTTATTTCAAGTTTTTGTTTTATTATAAACTTACCGGTTTCGGCTATATGAAGCCTTCCTCAGAGTTTCTTAATATAAGTAATAAAACTTTAATGTCAATAATTTTATAAATAATTTTATAATTTTTTTATTATCTTTAAGATTGAATTTTAAAAAATTTTAAGTAAAATTAAAGAAAAATTTTTGTTTTTTTATTTATTAAATCTTTAGAATGCCATTTTTTCAGCAAAAGAAAAAAATTCAAGTTCTTTTATCTAAATTTAATTTCAAAATCAATTTGTCATCTTGAAGTTGATGATCAATTTAAAGAGTTTATCTTTAGAAATTATATTTAATCTTTTAATTAATTTAAATAATTTTAATGCAACTTGCTATACATGTATACAAATTTAGACTCAAAATAATTTAATAATATTATTTTAACAATGAATTGATAAAATTGATTTTTAAATATAAATTGAATTAAAATTTTTAGTTTTAATTATAATTAACTCTTTGAATCTATCAATTTCAAGATGCTGTTTTTTTTTTAGTCAAAATATGTTTATAGAAATTTCGGTATATTTTTAAATCATTTTGAAATAATATTTTTTTTATTATAATAAAATGATTTAGTGCTGGCAAAAGAAACAGGCTGTTTAAAATTTAATGAAAATAACTTTTTTATTTTTTAATTGTGAAATTTTTTGGTTTAATTTTTTTTTTTTTTAGAGAACCAAAAATTGAAAATTGAGTTTCAGACCTCAATAGAAAAAAATGAAATTCTATTAGAAGGTAAGAAAATCCAAACTTTAATTTTTAATAAGCTTGAATTCACAGTGCTTTATTTTACATGGTTCTTACGAAAATTTCGGTAATCAAACGTAAGATTACTTCGGCTTAGACTAGCTTAAGTAAGATTACGTAAAATTATATAAATTTTGGTCAGAATAAATAAAGCGAATTATTTAAGAATTACAATTATTTGTTTATTAGTTTAATAACTATAAAACATTCTATTTTAATTTTTCTTTTTTTAGAGAACCAAAAATTGAAAATTGAACTTCCAGCCTTAAAAGAAAAATATGAAATTCTATCAGAAGGTAAGAAATTCTAAAATTTAATTTTATAAAATTAATTAAGCATTTAGAAAATTAGTATTTTTTAAACAAGCAAAAAACAACATAAGATACTTTAAACTATTTTTCGAATATTAAGGTTATAAAACAGAAAGTTTTTTGTAATATAAACATGTTTATGGAAATTTTAAGTTATTTTTTATAAATAATTATTAGATAAAACTCTCTTCTTTATGATAAAATGATTTAGTGGGGGTAGAAGACACAGGCTGTTAAAATATAATGACATTTCTTAAATATTTTATATTACTTTATTTATTTTTTAATTGTGAAATATTTTGCTTAAATTTTTTTTTTTAGAGAACAAAAAATTTAAAATTGAGCTTCAAACCTCAAAAGAAAAAAATGAAATTCTATTAGAAGGTAAAACATTGTTCAATTAATCTTTTTAAAAACTAATTTAACTAAATTCTTTTTTTTTTCAAGATTTGAAAGTGATAAATAAGAAATTTGTTGAACTTGAACAGCAAAAAAGAATTTTAGAAATCGACATCAAATATTTGGAAAATCAAAATCAAAATGTTCATTACAAAACCCAAAAGTCTGAAAAAAAAGCAAACTGATTTAAATTTTTTTACAAAATTTTCACTTAAATTTAAAAAATTTTAAATTAATAAACTATTTATTTTGAATTTTTAATTTAAAACCTATTTTCTAGAATTATTAATGTCTAAAAGATTATTTATGCTCTTTTAAAACACATTGGAATTGTTCTCATCCTCTAAGTAAAGTGAACTTTTTAAAAAATTTTGTAAGAAATTCTAAGTTTACCTATTTTTGCAAGGATATATTTAAAATCAAAATATTTTTTGTTTCAAAAAACATAGAAAACATGCTTATTTTACAATTATTTGAGCAAATTTAAATTAATTTTATTTTACTTTAAAGATATTTTAGTTACAAGCTGTTTATCAAGACAACAACAAATTATATAATAACAGAATTTGTTACCCTATTCCGGATCCTTCGACCAAGAAAAAAAATTAACAATCAAAAAGAAATCCATGTCACTTTTTACATGGATGCAAATTAATATTAAATAAACAGAAAATTTTTAAGCTTTTGAGGTAACCTTAAAAACCTTATAATGATTTTGCCAAGTTGTTGATATTTGTTGATAGTTGATATTGCTTAATTCTTCAACAAAATTTAGAAAAAGATTAAAAAGAAGAAATTTCGAAATTGAAAAAGTTTGACTCTTTAAGCACAGTACAAGTCTCAAAAAAAAAAATAAAAAATATTTTTTTTTAAGTTTACGAAATAGTTGATTGGGCATTTACTTTATTTTTTTTATAAAATCCAAAATCGAGTAAAACGATTAACATTTATATTTAAATACTTCAATTGCATAATTGTTGAAGGATTGATTAAAATTTAAAATAATTTATTTAAAAATATTTTTCCGAGTTTAGAAAGAATTCAATATTTATTTTAATTAATTTAAAGGTCAAAAAAAGAAATATTTTAACACTAGAACGCCCGGGGGTTTTTTAAACCCCTTTTTGATTTTAAAATGTCAATAAAAATTTTTCTAAGAGGAGTTTTGTCAAAATTTTTTTTTTCCCTAATTAAAAATGTAAATTTAATTATTATTTTATTTTTGAAAATTAAAAATTATAATAATTTAATGTCAAAAAAAAAAAAATATACATAAACGCCCGGGGGTTTTTTAAACCCCTTTTTGATTCTAAAATGTCAATAAAAATTTTTCTAAGAGGAGTTTTGTCAAAAATTTTTTTTTTCCCTAATTAAAAATGTAAAGGATATGGGGCAATCAGGTCTAAAATAGGACTTTTCACATTTTTTAACTTTTCTATAGTGATTCTTGTAGATCTTGACGCGCTGATTCCAAATATATGTGTATTTTTTGTCCTAGGTAATTATTTTATGAATTATAGCCTTCGGAAGTTTTTAAGGGTATATTAGGTTTTTAAGCCATAACTTGGTCAAATTTTATTATTTTTTTATAAAAAATACACCAAAATGTTCAGAAAAGAGCAAAAAATCTGAAAATAATAGTATCAAGTCAAAAAAATCACGTAAAAAATGAACTATCCTTGAAAAACCAAAAATTGGCTATGCCTCGCTTTAGACCCCTCGGGTACCCCCATGTCAAAGGACACCCCCCAAAAAAAAAATGTATTTTTTTCGGGTTGCTCAGTGTCTAAAACATACTAGAAAATCAGATCCTGCATTGAAACCCTTCTTGGAAAACTTTTATCTATCAAAGAAGTTTTATTAATCAATTGGTTTAATATTGGAAAAAGCTGGATAAAATAACTTTTTTAAAAGACAAAAAATATTTTTTTATTTTATTATTTCAATTATTCAGTATCTGAAATGTCGTCATCGTTTAAAATTGTATCATCATTCTCAAAATTATCTTGTTTACTGCAGTCAAAGCAAAATTTATAAAAAGTTTTGCTTTTATTTGATACAATCTTTTTCGGATTTTGTCTTGCAAACCCTAAGTACCAAATTACACTTGTTACATGGGAGCAGGCCCCAAAAACCCTTGAACCAGCTTTACAGTCGCAATACCATTCTTGAATCGGATCCATTGATGAACAAAAACTCTTGCAGTTAATTTAGATGAGTTAGGCTTTCCAGTATTAAGTGAAGATTATATAAAATCTCTTACTTTTGTTATTTATCAATTAAAACAGTCTTTGTCTTATACAATCGAGCATATGAATGATAGTGGAATTATCAGTTTGAATATTTTGATGAAGCTCAAGAACTAATAAGGGTAATAATAAATTCAAGATTTTCATCTCAGGTAATTCACAATACATTGATAAGATATTCATCATGTTCATCAATGGATCCGATTCAAGAATGGTATTGCGACTGTAAAGCTGGTTCATTATTACCCTTATTAGTTCTTGAGCTTCATCAAAATATTCAAACTGATAATTCCACTATCATTCATATGCTCGATTGTATAAGACAAAGACTGTTTTAATTGATAAATAACAAAAGTAAGAGATTTTATATAATCTTCACTTAATACTGGAAAGGAAAAAAAGAGATCCAAAAATATAATAATCAATACCTTTAAGGAAGTCTCCATCGATGGCCAGTTCGTCTTTACTCAATTTTTTGTACTTTTATTTTTATAAATTACAAAATAACGAGAAAAAAAACTAGAAAATTAAAAATAGAGCACAAAATGAATAATAATTAAAATTTAAAATTTGATGTTATTTTGATAAATTACTCAATCACTTATTTTTGTCCTATTTTTATACTTTTTTTACTTTTTTAGTATTTTTTTTCAAAATTGTCTTGAATTTAAAAAATAAAAATAAAATGAGACAAACTTGATTCAATGATTAATAATACGGTCCTAGATAAATATAATTATTTATTTTAAGATAAAGTTTATTCTGATACATTGATACATTGAAGTGCCATTTTTTTTTATTAAACTTCATTTTAAAAAAATATTAAATCGTCAATTATAACAAAAGACAATTTAGTGTATTATTCGTAAATTAAAAGTAATAGTTGTCACAAAATTAGTTAAAAGCAATTTAATGCATTTCACATAGTCAAGTTAAAAAAATCATCAATTAATAAAGAAGATACTGGGCTGGTCCGAATAAATGTGGTAAAAAATAATTTTTTTTTTTTTTTTTTTAAATATATTTTTTTTGAATTTTTTGTGTGATTAAAAAAATTTTTTGTGAAATAAAAAAAAATTATATAGCTTTTTTTTAATATTTGTGTTTTTTTTAATAAATATGTGTTTAAATATAAAAAAAAAAGGTTTTTCTTAATTTTAATGGATATTTTTATTAATTGTGGTTTTTTTAATAAAATTGTGGTATGTAACTTAAAAATTGTGGTATTTTATTAAAAAATTGTGGTATCAAAAATGATTTCGCGATTAATAAATAAGATTTATCAGTTAAAAAAATGAAGAAATCAATTATATAAATAATTTTCAAAATAAAAAATTAATTAATTTTGAGATGATTCCCCACAAATTGTTCCCCACAATTAAAAAAATATTTCCCACTAACTCAAAACTTTTCACCACAAACATTAAACTTTTTAACACAAATCACTACACAACACAATTTTTTTGTGGCGAATTAAAAAAAAAATAATTTTTACATATTTAACCAAATAACTAGTTAACACAAATTTTTTTAGGTGAAAAAAAAATAAATTTGTTAAATAATTTTTTTAAATTGTGTTTATAAAATTATATGTAAAAAAAATTAAATATAAAATTAACAAAACAAGTAAATTAATTTTCTTTTTAGTAAATTGGTTTTATTTTTTTGGATTTTTTATCTTCAACATTTGACAAATTTTTTTATTACGTAAAATCATATGCATTTTATAATCTAAAATATTTAGTGGCAGTTTTTAATATATATTAAAAAAATTTTGCCTAGAAGTTTTTTTTTATGTGTTGACCAATTTTGAAAATTAATGAAAAAATTTGTGCTTAGAAGTTTTTTTCTTTGTGGAGAGCAGTTTTTGTCTTAGTCAAGTTATTTTTGTGCTGAAAATTGATATTTTGTGGGGAAAAGTTTTTGATTTGTGGGTAACAGTTTTTTGTTTGTGGGGACTAGGTAGAACCATTAATTTTTACATTTACTTTTTATTTTTACAAATTTTTTTGATAGCTTTCTTAGTTACCTTACCCCTCTTTTATTTCCTGTTTTAATATGGCATGCTTCAGCTGGAAAGGAACCTAAAAATTCTTTACTATTTGACTTTTCTCTCTTTGAACCGAATGCATTTCCTGGAATTAATTTAAAAAATTGTTATGATGAAATTTTTTTCATCAAAGTTTTATATTTAATTTTTTCAAGATACAATTAATTAAAATGTATGCCAGTTAATTACTCTTATTGACAATTAAAAGTTAAATAGGCAACAAAGAACAAAATTTTGGAACAAAGAACAAAAACAAAAATTTCAAAATGAAATAAATTTTTTACTAATAGTCTGGAAAAATTCTGCAAAAAATATCAGCTGATACAAACTTTGTACCACCCAAATTGAATCTCTGCACAAACTCTACAAGTCTGCAAAGCACTAAATTTATTTGAAAATCACTAAAAATAATGTGCAGAACTATTGCAGAGACTAAATTTGGTTGATACAAAGTTTGTATCAGCTGATATTTTTTGCAGAACAATTTCTAGACTAATAGTAAAAAAGTTATTTCATTTTTAAAATTTTTGTTTTACTTCTTTGTTCCAAAATTCACAATGCCAGTTATAAGTCCTAATTAATTAAAAAAATAATTGTTTTATTAGTAATATTATATTAATTAATTTTTTTAGCATTTTAATTATTACCAAATTTTACATTATTTCCGGTTAGCTTTCATTAGGCATTAAATGACAGCTATCTTTGCCTGTTAACTGATGTCAAAATGTTAAATTAATTTTCTTTTTTCGAATTTTTAAAATTATTTAAAAATTTCTGTGATTAATTATTTAAAAAAATCAAGAGCATCTTAAATGCCGATGATAAGCACAAATTCATGTCCGAACAGCATAAATCTTGACATTCTTCTGCCAAATGGGCTTTTGCTAGATCTTCAGCTAAAAAGTAGTCTTACATTGGAAGAAATAAGGCAGCAAGTTTGGCAAGAAGCGTCCAAAATTTCCAAAATTGACCCATGTCTTTCGTTAAGGAACTCAATCAAGGACTACATATTCACTAGTGTGACGCGTGAAGCGGTTGTCCAAGAATTCTACGACTACACCAAGCGCCTGTGCGATCTAAAGCTCTTCCAGTACTTTTTCCAATTAGTTGAAACCAGTGGGAACATAGAGGAAAAATTGTACAACTCGGAACTGAGCAAGGCAGTTGGTTTGTATGTGACTGAGCTCGACAAAATTAGCAATGAAGAATTGGTTGAATTCCGCCAAGAGCTCTTCAAAGAAGTACTGCTTGGTCATCAAGAAAACAAGAGCATGATCCAAAATTTTTACTCACCTAATTTAGAGATCAACCCAAGCATGCTGGACTTTAGCCTTGGTACACGCATTAACATGATCCAACTTGAGGAATTCGACCAGGCCACTGTTGACATGTGCATTTTGGTCACCGAAACTGACCGCCATGAAACAAAGTACCATCTAAATGTGCCTTTAAATTACAGCCCAAGCGATTTGATATCGTTGATGATAGTGAAAAAGATGGAAAAGTCAGAGCATTCTGATGAGCTCATACAGGGTATTGTTGAGAAGTACAAAGATTCCTATGTGCTGCAGATTTGTGGATGTGATGAGATTATTTTTGGCTCTGAGCACAAAATTGGCTCTTATAAAGTGACAGAATTTTTTTTTGTTTTTTTTTATTAAAACATTTTTTTTATCAAGTATGTAAAAGGATGTATTTCCGCTGAATCAAAACCACATTTTAATCTAATGTCAATGGAAAAGCTCAACACCAAAATGCAGCAAGACAATATTTTTTATGTCAATTTGATGACTCGGTGTAAACTAAAATTTAAAAAAAAAATTTTTTTTTTTTTAAATTCAATTCAAATAGATTTGGTAGACACAGAGAATAAATTTGGATCAAATGAAATGTCTGATTGTGGCAACATATCATGGAACATGAATGAAAATTTTAATGTTTACCTTGAGAACTTGACTTATTTGCCTTTTATAAAAGAGTGTGAAAAAATTTACATCAAATTTTCAATATACCACGCTCAAGATATGAAGTATGAGACCGAATCGGAAAGATTTGACTTCGCTAAAGTAGCTGGCAAAGACTCGTCGCTCAGACTGCACAAATTCATACCGTTTGATTACAAAATAAGAAAATTGCATCGATGTGACAGATTGAACATCTCAATTCATTGTGTCACAAGACGAAAAAGAGTAAGCTTTGGAAAAATTAAGTCATAGAAAAATTTCTTCTAATTCAGTGAAAAAAATGATACTTTAGGTTTTTAATATTTTTATTTTATAAATTTTAAATGTTTAAAAATTAAAGAAAAAAATTATTTTGAGTTGTTCGAAAGGAGAATATATTAATTGATAGTAGATAAAAATATTAAAATACAAGACAATATATTTAATTACAATATAAATTATTTAATAAATCTAGAAGACAATTAACTTAATAGATAAAAAAATTAATCACTATATATATATTTTGATTTTTTTACTAGTTAAAATTTAAATAACTTGATTAAGTTTTTTTTTGAAATTAAAAGAATTTTTCTAAAAAAAACGGAGCCTGAAGATCATTAAAAAATTTTTTAAAAAATGGAAGATAAAATTATTCTTTTAAATTTTTATTGATTTTTATTAAATTTTTATGAAGTCAATTTACTTACTTACTTGAAGATGTATTTTTTTACCATTGAAAATCTTTCTGAGACGAGCATGTGGTCCTTTAAATTATAATAAAATAAATAAAATAAAATAGATAACTAGAATTAAAAATGTTATAATAATATTATTCATTTATAAATTAATATTCATTGAAAGAAAAAAAAAGCTTATTGAGTATTATCTACAATTATTTTCTTCTATTTTTATACAACACCTAAAATTTCAAAATTTTCTTTTCTAATCTTTACAATTTTTAAACCAAAATCATGTGACTAAAAGGTAAGACAAAGTGTCAATTCCATCCAGCTAAGAATCTGCCAAAATTATTTTGAAATAATTAAAAAAATTAAGAGTTTAAATTTACACTGATTTCTAGATTTTTAAATGAATTAATTTTTTTAACTTTTTTTCTTTTAGCTTATACTTTCCAGAGTAAAAGAAAAAAAATTAAATTAATAAAATTTAAAAATTTTAATTAATCTTGATTTTTTTTAAATTTTTTAGAAAAAAAAAATTTTATTATTATTTTACATTTATAATCTAAAATAGTATTGCATATTTATAATTTATTTTAATATAAGTCTGGACTTGGACTTTTTTTTTGAAAAAAAAAAATTAAAGTATTTAGTCGGACTTTCGAAAAAAAAAAAAAAAGTCCGGATTTGGACTTGACTTGAGACTCTTGGCTTTTAAACAACTCTGATTAAAATAAAATTTCTAATTCTTACAAGAAATTTTTAAATTTAATTATATTAATCAAATTTGCGTATTAAATAATGGGAAGGAAAAAAATTTAGCTAATTTAGATTTATTGAAATTAAAAAAAAATTCTGATTAATAAATTTTTGTAAAACTTTATACTTATTAAAATAGACAAAAATCTTAAATATATTTTTTTAAAAAAGAATTTTAAAATTCCTTTTAATTTTTAACAAATTTCATTTTTTAGGAATTTTTTTCGATTGGGTTCATAAGCTTGAATTTGTTCGATTTCAAAGGCGAATTAATTAGTGGACGCAAAAAATTGTATCTTTGGCCTGCTAGCCAAGACCCTCCTGGTCAATTGGTATCAGGTGCAACCGGACAGAATACGGACAAAGACTTTGTTAGGCTAAGTCTTGAATTTCTAAGAAACAAATCATTGGAAAACAAAATTTTTTATCCAAGTACCCAGTTTGTAAAAAATTTATTATGCAAAAAATCAAATAATACAATGGATGAGGTAAAATTTTTAAGGTGAAAATTAAAAAATAAAAAAATTTTAAAAAGTGTATTGATGTGAGCTACGCCCTCGAAAATGACAATAATCTTTTAGACACCATTTTAAATAAAGACTCTCTGGCCGAACTAACTGAACAGGAGAAAAATGTTCTATGGAAACGCAGAGATGATTGCTTAAATTATCCTCATTCATTGCCAAAGGTTTTACAGGCCGTAAATTGGAGTAATAAAGCAGATATTCTAGAAATGTATTGTCTTTTGTTTAAATGGCCATTGATTAAACCGATGCAGGCGATGGAGCTCTTGAGCAGTGTTTATGCTGATTTGGAAGTGCGAAAATTTGCTTGCAAATCTTTGGAAAAATATATGAAAGATGAAGAAATTGAATATTACCTGTTGCAATTAGTTCAAGTAAATTTTAAAAGTTAATTTTTTTAGAAATAATTTATTTTTTAAATAGGCCTTAAAAAATGAGCCATACTGTGACAACTCTTTGTGTAGATTTTTGTTGAAAAGAGCTATTAAAAATCAAAGAATTGGTTTTATTTTATTTTGGAGTTTAAGGTATTTCTGAAAATGTTTTTTTTATCAAGAAAGGAATTGATAATATTTTTTCTTAGCCAAATAAGTTTTAATCTGAGCCTTTTTTTCAATTTTATCATTAATTTTCTTTTTATTTTATATTTTTTTTAGATAAAAAAATCAAGCATTTATTTTTTTTCAAAGATTGTTTAAAAATCGTTGACCACCATTTCGGAATCAAGCTTTAAAAAATCATTTTTCACCCAGTCTCTTCTCTTTAAAAGAAGCCCATATACTAGATGAGTTTAAATAATTTCAATGAATTTTTTTAATGAATTTTTAAAAAATCTTTGTATTTTAATTAATCAATTTTTAGGGTATTTTTTTTTTCCAAAGAAAATGATTTTCTCTTAAACAAAATTTAATAAATAATATTAAGCAAAAACGCAAGAAAATAAAATATTTTTGCCATACTGCAATCTTCCTTTTTTCTTGTTGTTAAAATTTCTTCTTTTCAAATCTTAAAAAAACTAAAAACAAACTAATTAGAAAAATTATTCTAGGAGTTTTTTTTAATTCTATTAAATCATGTTACTACTTATACGATCATAAAAAAAATTATAATTTATTCTCTAAAATTATTTAAATTATTTAGAAAGACAAACTTTACTTTAATTCACTTTTTTTTTTATTTTATTTTATTTTTTTTTTACATCACCCTCGCGGTGTTTACTGAATAAATAATAATAAAAATATTAAATTTAAATCTGAAGATTACCACATTAATAAATAAAAACTGAAAAATTATTTATACTTTGAAAAAAAAAGGAAATAGTAAAAAAGATGATTTTTTAAATCCAAAGTTTATCTTTTATCTTTTTTATCTACTTTTTTATTCTTTTGAAGCTATAAACTTTAAGAAATAAATAAGTTCTTTCTAAGTAAAAATTATTTTTTTAAAATTAAGTTATACTTTGATCTTTATCAATATTTTTGTGTTTTTTTACTCTTTCGAACAATCAAGTTTTTTTATCACGAAAAAACGCACAATAAAAAAGTACTTAGTTGCCTGTCAGTTCATAATTTCTCAAGTTAAAATGCAAAAAAATCAAATAATGCCTTTAATGTATTAACTGATTGATAATATGATGGGGTTGATATAAGGTTTAGATCGTAATTAAAGAAAGAACAATTTTCATGATTTTTTTCTTTTTGAAATTTTTTATTACTACTTTATGTAAAAAAATCCATATAAAGAACCAGTTTTTCCTTGTTTCTCCTTTTTTGAATATTAGCTGAAAATTTTAATTATAAGTTTACACCGAATTTCAAACAAAATTTGATAAATTTAAAAATTAAAATAAATTTTTGTGTGAGTTTTTGACCAAAAGAGCATTTTTAAGTGAATATTGGCGATATTTTTTGATTTTTTTTAAACAATTATTTTAATAAAATAAAAAAAAAATTTTACATAACAAAAATTAAGTAAATTCTTTTAGATCTGAGATAACAAAACCAAAATACAAATTTAAATTCGGACTTTTATTAGAGGCATTTTGTCGCAGCCTGAACAAAGCCCAATTGAAGAGTGTAATCAAGCAAATAGAGGTGGTCGAAAAGCTCAGCAATTTAGCTCATGAAATAAAATCAAATCCCAACAACCTAACTTTGATTAGAAGCTCATTTTTGAGCGACACTCTTTTAAAGCCAGAAAATCGACTTAATCTTTCCAATTTCATCTCTCCACTCAACCGGTCTATTTTACTGGGTTTACTGGAGGCAACCAAGTGCAAAATACTTGCCAGTGCCAAGCGACCATTGCTTCTCTCTTGGACAAATGAGATAAAATATTGCGAATTTTATGACAAAAATTTTCAGCTAATATTCAAAAAAGGAGATGACTTGAGACAAGATATGCTGACCATTCAAGCTTTGAGGCTGATGGACATTTTGTGGAAAAATGAAGGACTTGATTTAAAGATGCTCATCTATGACTGTTTTTCGACTGGATACAAGACTGGTTTTATCCAAGTAATCAAAAATTCAATGACTTTGTTCAAAATTCAAATGAAAGGTGGCATGAAAAGCACTTACCAAATAGACACTTTGCAGCTGTACAAATGGATAGCTGCGCACAACACCGACAGTGGTCAATTAGATAAAGCTATTGAGCTATTTACTCGGTCTTGTGCTGGCTTTTGTGTAGCTACTTTTATACTAGGCATTGCTGACCGTCATCCAGATAATATAATGGTCAATAGACATGGACAGGTTAATTAATTAATTAATTAATTATTTCTTTTTATTAAAAATTTATTAAATTAAAATAAAATATTTTTTTTTTGTTGGTCTAGATTTTTCATATTGACTTTGGTCACTTTTTGGGTCATTTTAAAAAAAAGTACGGCATCAAACGAGAACGAGTTCCGTTCGTTTTGACCGAAGATTTTACTCGGGTCATAGCAAAAGGCTCTGTTAACCCGAGCGAGAGTGCTGAGTTCAAGAGATTTAAAAATTTGTGTGAACTGGCTTACATGACCATAAGAAAGTATTCTCATTTGATTATTAATTTGTTTACCATGATGCTGTCAAGTGACATGACCGAGCTTCAGTCCATAGAGGATATTTTGTTTTTGAGAAAAACTTTGGCCATTGACGAGCCGTATGATAAAGCTTTGGAATTTTTCCGCAACCAATTCAACGAAGCTTACAGGCGCAGTTTTACCACTAAAATTGACTGGATGTGCCATGCCTTGAACAAAAAAAATTTGATCTAATTTTTTTAATTTAATTTTGTTTAGAAAAATAAAAAAATTTTTTAAAAATTACTTTTATTAAAAAATAAATAATTTTTAAATTTTTTTTTTTTATTTCTTTTTTTAATATTGACATCTCCTAGAGATAAAATTGTTATTTTATTTTTTTATCAAATAAACAAACAAGGTCCTGGACGATTCAGCTCTTTCATCAACATTCTTTCAAAAATTTTTAAAAGTCTGTCTCAACTATTCCAACATTGCCACTGGTAAATGAGATAAGCAATAAAGCAATGCATGGCATTGGAATCAGATAAACAACGGGAGGTGGACAAAATATAGAAAGACGAAATGTAGAATTTTTGAAAAAATTTATAGAAAAAAAAGAGATTTTGGCTAAAACTTTAAATTTAAAAGATAATGTTATTTATTTCAAATTAAGCTTAAAAATGAACAAAAATTTTTTAAAACAAAATAATAATTATTGATCACCAAATACAATTTCTGCCAGATTCAATTAGACACTAGAAAACATTTACAAAAGTTGTAGAATTATTCAGGAGAGAGCAAAATAAAGTTGATTCAGATAAGCTTAGAATCAAAAACAGTGAACAATTTAAACCAAAAAAAGACAAGCATGAGACTAATTTAAGAATTTTATGATTAGTGACAGATTATAAAAGTGAGAATATTGAATCTTTTTAATTTGCTTTTTTATTTTATTTTTTTTGCATCACCCTCGCGGTGTTTACTGAATAAATTATTATTATTATTATTATTTTAGAAGGTATTGGTAATGATTGATGAAGAAAAAAATTGAAAAAAAATTAATTTGACTATTTATTCTTTGTATTACTTTCTGATATTTTTTCTTTCTTTATTTTTTTTCTACATTTTTTTTCCAGGTAAATTCGATGTTTTTTTTCTATGTTTTGTCTTTCTATATTATGTCACACTGCTTAAAGAACAAATACAATCTAATTTTATTATTGAGGTATCTGAGGCAGCGTCCACAGAGTTTGATATCGAAAGGGTTTTTTTATGGATAGACAATGAGAATACTATAAAATTATCAGTCTTGTTTATAAGTCACAGTTTTAAGTCTAAGTCACAAAAATTTTAGTCAAATTTAGGACCAGTTGAAAGAATTTTTTTCTAAATCAAGTAATAATTAATAATATAAATAATTGATAATTGAAATTATAATAATAATAATTAATGTAATTCCATTTTCCATATATTAATAAAAATATATGAAGAAAAACTATGATTAAAAATTTATTTCATTAAAAAAAAATTTAAGTCATTGACTTAACTTGAACTAAGACTTGTGACTAAAAAACAAGTCTGAAAATTACAACACTTTTTGTACTTTTTAGTATTTTCTATTTTTTTGACCCTGTTCATTTTTTTTAAATGATAATTTTTATAATAATTATATATATTTTTTATCTTTAAATCCGAAAAATTATTTTATAAAAATTAAATAAATTAAGTGTTAATGTGATGACATGGGCATTAGCCTGTTGATTAACCTTGTATTTCTTTGACCATGTCTCTTTTAATACTTTTGGAACCTTATGGTATTTAATTAATTATTAGATCGTAATAATTTTGAAAATTTGATCCTTTTTAAAAATATTACCTCTTTAAAATAAATTAAAACGAAGTCTTAGATAGAGCAATTTATAAAGTACCAAAATTACAAAAAAAGATTGTTACTTTATAATATTCTCATTGTTTATGCATCGTAATTTTTCAAATCATGATTATTAATTTTTTACATCTTATAAAAAGAAAAAAATATTTTTTCCATTTAATCGAATAAAAGACTCATTATAAAATGTAATTGATAAATATTCAATAGATCATCACTGATTATAGAACAAATTAAATAAAAATGAGATGAATAAATAAAGAAAATTTGAAAACAAATCAGCTTGGGAATATTTGTTTTGACAATTATTTATAATTTACTAATTTTTGAGATCATTTAATTATCCATATTAATTGTACTTTTAGATTTTTGTAAATTTTCTTCTCTAAATTCAAACACCTAATTATAATTGTTTAATTTTTTAACTTTTTTTTATTTCTATTATATTCATCTTTTTTGGTTTTAATTAATTTGAAGGATTTTTAATTGAAAAAGTTTTAAAAATAAATAGGAATAGATAAAACGAAGCAAATAATTTTACAAAATCATCATGACTCAATCAAGCAACATTGGATTCCCTTAACCTTTGGCAATTAAAAATTATGAATTATTTAGAAAATGGTTTAGAAAAAATTGGGAAAAGAAAAGGGGAAAAATTTGATCTTTGTAAAATTTTTACCAAAAGAAAAAAAGATTGACCTCTTAAATCACAAAAAAATCGAAGTTAGTTGACGATGATCCATTTCAAAAATATGAAAAAAAAACGAAAAATGTGATCAAAGTTTTTATTAATTATTAAAAGTTTCTAGTTAAATGTTCCAATTATTTGATTTTTTATCTATCAAAAAATGAAAATTAGAAAAAAATCAAAGCACCAAATATTTTTGGTGAATCCATTTTTTTTTCAAACTTTTGAGGACCTCATTGTAATTTTTAAATATAATTTCAGTGCTCCACTATATTTTTTTTTGCTTTGATTGTCAATTTCAATGCCTATTTCGTTGGCAGATAAAATCTTAAATTCGATCGATGATTCATTAAATGTCTCTTCGAGATCAATCTTTTTTTTTTGAATAATTTTATATTAAAGAAGTAATTTTGTTTCATGAAAGTATTTTTAGAAAAGTGAGATTTTTTGGTGATAAAAAAAAGTAAAATTATACAGGCCGAGTGTGTGAATGATAAGCTTATTATTTAGTTAAACACTTTATTTAAAATAAATTTAGAAAATAACAACTACTGAACAACTTTTGAAATAACAGGTATTATTTATAGTCTGATCACGTCACCATACTACAATAGTTATAGTAAAATTATTTATTTTAAATTACAATGAGACCCTCAAAAGTTTGAAAAAAATGGATTCACCAAAAAACTCAAAGCACCAAAAATGGAAGAATTAAGATAAAATTATACATTATTTAATATCAAAGTAATTGCACCACTAAACATTATTTACACATAAAGAAATTTTTTTCTTATTCAAAGAGTATTTTTATAAAAAATTATTTTAAATTTACTTGAATATTTTTATTTCACAAGAGTTTTTTTTTGAATATAAAGAGAAATTTTGGAAAAATGATGATTTTGGTGATAGAAAAATTCTAAACCAAATTAAATTGGATGCTTTTTATCTACATGACTCCTCATTTTTAACCATCAATTAATAGTAAAATTTTAATCTAAATTTTTTGAATAATTATACTTTATAAATAACATACTAAAATTTTAACTTATCAAGAATATTACTTTTGTGATCATCACTTTGGTGATCAGTCTTGTTCACCAAACCAGCATCATTAAAATGATCACTTTTCTGTGATCATTTTGTTCACAATTCTTCTATAGTAAAATATTAAAAAAATTCCATTTCATTTTTTTATATATTTTTTTAATAAATACTTAAAAGTATGTTTTAATAAACATGAAAAATGAAAGCGAATTTAGTTGTCTTTTTTTTAAATCAAAAAATTTAAAAAAACTAATAGATATTTTAACTGATTTTTTATACTAAAATCTAATGAATTGAAAAAATTTTAAAATAATTTTAAAATGTTAATTTATTTAAATAATTGTTCATATTTTGTGTTAAAAAAAATAAAATTTACATTAATATTATTTTTCTCTATTTGAAACAGGGTTACTGGCGCCTTAAAGCTTCCAGTCTAGCTTCAAGATCAGCATCTGCATCACTGACTGGACCAGCAGGCACGGGTGTCTTATTTTTGCTGCCAGACGCAAGCGTTTGATTTGATGGATTAACACCTAAAAAAAAAATTCAACACCATATCAAAAAAAGACCAATTTCTTACCAGTTAACTCATTGCTAAGTTCTATTCCTAATTCATCCAATACTTGGTTTACAATTCTATCTCTATGAAAATAAAATAATTGCATATTTTCTAATATTAATTATTTTTTTTCAATTACCCTTCAATTTCGTCATCGTCATCTCCTAGAGCATTGTCGATCGCGTCATCCATCATTTCCTCCTTCATATCCATCATTTCCGATTGTTTTTCGAACTCCATCATAATTTTTTGAATCTCTGGCAAATTCATTTTTTTGTTCATGGTCGCCATGGCTTTGGTAACTTGTTTCATTGCTTGTCCCATGGCGTGGTTGGACTTTAGGGTGGTGATTTTAAGTGAAACAGCTTGGATGTTGGCTTTCATAAGCATGAATTTTTTGACGGCATTTCTGGTTCGAACTAAATCTTTGGCCATCACTTTGACAGCGTCCTTTTTATTAAAAAAAAATATTTTTTTCTTACACTTTAATTTCAAATACCATTTGTCCCATTTTGGCCATTTTTTTTATATCAGCAATGACTTTTTTCTCCTGATTTTCCAAGTGAGTCCGCTCGCGGTCCAAATCTCTCATGGCTTTGTTCAATGCTCGCTGATTATTTCGGAGCATTTCTTCCGGTGTTTGACGTTTACCAAACAAAAAAGACATTTTCCTCTAATTCTATAAAATTTATTAATATTAATTTTTATTTTAAAGCAGGCTTTTGAGGGCTAATTTCACAATTCATTTCTATATCTTATAAGTTTGATGATTAATACTTTTAAAAAATTATGCTAAATACATTTTACAAATTTTTGAAAATTTTTAATTTATCAAAGCAAATTTATGATACCAAAATTTCAATCTTTTAAGTTATAAATAGTGAAAGACGGCAAGATTATCTTTTTGACTGAGTAATCTTGATGACTAGTAGTTTAGTAATTGTTCAAAATTATCACCAAGTTATGCTAGAATAAGAGCCGAAAATTATTTAAAAATGTTAAATGTCAAATTTTAAAATTCATAAATTAAATAATTAGATAGAGTTTTATGGACATTATTTTTAATAAAAGTTTTTAATTTAAAACAAAAATTAAATTTTATTTTATTTTATTCAAAAAAAATTTATTTGATTCCTATTAAATCCTATATCCTCGGTATAACGATCTACTCGGGCGGAAAATTCGGTATTCCTTAAATCAATATTCCCATATAAAACGATAGGCATAAAATAAAATTTAAACTGAATTTTATTGATTTAAAAAAAAAATGCAAAGCAAATTTTAAAGTTTGTAGATGGAAATGATACCACTAATTGTGATATTATTGTATTTTAGAGCTCGATCGAACCAATACAACACCGCTTGATCAGTTTTTTATGATCTTATTTTTTTTAAATGAACACAAACTTTTGGAAAAAATTAAAACTTAAAAAATTTTTTATTCCTTAAATTAAAATTGCATAAATTTAAATTTTAATGTTTTTGTTTAAAAATTATTATTATTTAATATCAAAATAAAAAAATATACATAAAAGCCCAAAGTGGGTCTTATAAACCCACTAGCATTTTTGGTTTATTTGACACATCTAAAATAATAATTACATACAATTTTTATTTTTAAATATATAATATAATGGTATGTTCTATTGTGTTTTATAAAAAGTTTGAATACAATTTTGAAAACGCATTGAAAAATGAGCGATGGTTGAGATTTATTTTATTTTAGAAATGTTTGGAGAAATTTTTACAATATCGCTCTATTGAAATTAATTATAGTGTTTCAAACATAGATTATTTAGTTTTAGAAAATTTTAAGAGAAAAAAAATAAAGTTCTATTAAAAAATTTGTTTTTTAATAATTATAAATAAAATTTTTGATATTTTAACTACCTAAAAGTTTTTTTTTTTAATATATAAGCTGGTTTGGTTTATTTTTATTTATTTTTTTAATGCTTTAAAGAAGCAAAAAATTTTTAATTAAAGTACAATTTATAAAAAATTTAATGAATATGCTTTTCAATCACAATTTACCTAAAAATCTTGTTTTTAAATACTTAACTATCTATATCTATTTAATTTTTAATTATTATAAAATCAATTATTTATTTTAGCTACCCAGAAATACTCACGATTTTTACTATAAAGACCACTTTTAAGTAAAAAGTCTACAAACGCACTTGCCCAGCTAGTAAGCTTGTAATTGGAATATCAATTTAAATAAGAACTTAATTTTTAAATATTCTTTTTTAATTTTATTTATTTCTTTTTATGCAATCTTCATCCATCTGATTTATTTATTACATTGGGGAATGCAAAATTTTAATCCCAGACAAAAAACTTTTTTTGTTTTTATTTATCAAATTTTCTAAATGATTGCCTTGATTTTCTTCACAAAGTTACGTCTGCTTGATTCCAGGATCAAAAGAGCCATTTCTGTAAGCTTTTTGATACTAGAATTCTGAATTTTCGAGACAAAATGAGAAAAAGAGTCAATAAAATTTTTTAAGAGAACCAAAAATAAATTCTTTAAAAATTTTTAGCGAATTTAATTTAAAAAATACTAATAAAAATTAATGTAAACTTATTTTTTTAATAAAATAAATAAAAAAAATATTTTAAATATTAGCAAGCAATTAAATTTTCTCCACCATCATTAATTTTTTGATTCTATAAAATAACGCCAGTTCATGTTTTATACCACAATTTTATTTAAAAAAACCACAAATAATAAAAATATCAATAAAAATTAAGAAAAACATATTTTTTTAGATTTCAACGCAAATTTTAAAACATTTTTTAAATTTTTTTTAATTCACAAAAATATATTTTTATTCCCATAAAAAATTTATATGACAAAAAAAATTTTTAACAAACAAGACTCATTATTTAATATTCCTTTTTTTCGATTTGATTTAATTGGGATATCCATACCGACTGAGTCAAAATTCTAAAATGCTTGTACCTGACATTTTAAAGTTTATTTTTCATCTAATAAAATTTATTTATTTGTTTGTTTATCTGTAACGAGCTAATTCAGAATATAAAAATTAAAAAAAAATTAAAATAAAGTTAAATAACTTGAATAATATTAAATAAAAGTTGAATAAAACAAAATAATCACAATAAAAAATAAATAACTGTTACTCGCGTCACTCTTAATTTTGAGAAAAGAAATAATATTATTTTAATTTACTTTTATATTTAGTCATTTCAACACTCTAAAAATTAGAAAGAATGGATTTTTTAATAATTGAGTGGTCTTCTTAATTTATATAAAAAGTGATATTTTATTTAATTAAGTTTTAATCTTTGATTTTATGGATTATTTTAAAAATTGTGTTCATTTATTTAATAATTGTGGTATTCTATTAAAAAATTGAGTAAATGATTTCTTTGGAGAAATAGAAAATTTTTTGATTTTTAAGTTTCTTTGAGACGCTGTTATTTTCCCATCTGAAAGATAGAAAATTTAATATCGAACTAATTTTTATCAATACCAATTAGCGTTAGATTTTAAAATTTTAATTTAAAAAAAAAAAATTTATTTTTAAATAACACTTTTAAAGGAAATTTAAAGTGGCAAAAAAAACTCAAAATTAAGTCATTTTATTTGAAAAATTCTTTTTAAATTTGGAATAATTCAAACGCTTATTTTGCTCATGTATAATGTGTCTTTTGATAAGAAAAGTTTTAAAATCAAATTTAAATTTAAATAAACATCAAACATCGTCTTAATCATTCTTTTTATTTTGTGGTATTTCATTTTGTCTATTTGGGTTAAAGCCTAGTAAAATGATTTTCACATGGACCGCTTGAATCTAATCAGCAGTACTGCTTTTGGTCGCTGTTGGTACTTGAGTCATCGAGTTTGGCTGCATTTGAAATCCATTAAACTGCTGCATTAACAACTGTTGTTGAAGACTAGCCAGAGAATTGTACCCAGTATTGGACAAATAATTTTGATTTGAGTCTAAAATATAAATGATTTTAAAATTAAAACTAAATTATTAAAAAATTAATTATCCATAGATTTTAAAATCGATTAGTGCAAAATTTCTAAAATTTTTTTTCAAAATTTTTATCCAGTTTTTTACAAATATTTAAGAGATTTTTTCATCAATTGATGCACTTTAAAAAATTTAGGTATTTGATAGGAATAATCATTAATATGAGTTTGAAGCATATGAAAAAAATCTTATATAAATAGTCAGAATTAAATGTAAATTGGTCTAATTATTTTTTATAGTTAACCTGATAAATTTTTGTTAAATAATAAGTTTGCTAACTGTTGATTTTCTTAATTTTTCTGAGATGCCTAAAATACCTGAGAAAGTCTCTAAAATTTTGTCGAATATCGGAGATAATATTCAATTAATTTTATTATTATTATTATTTATTTCAATGAAGCCTTTAAGGCGATGAAAAAAGATTAAAAAAGTAAAAATAAGTATTATGAAAAATTTTAAAAAAATCCTTTCAACATTACTTACCATTTCTTATTTTTAAAAGAATTTGTTAAAATTTTGTAATGGAAATTTAAATCATCGAATAATTTAGAAATAAAAAAAAGTAAAATTCAAAAAGTATAAAAATACTTAAAATAAAAATTTTTAAGCAAAAAATTTTTATTTATTTTTAATTTGTTTATCTTATTTTTTAGTTAATTATTTATTTTTACAGACCTGCAGACACAAAAAACGCTTGTCGTTTTATCCAAAAGAAACAATTACAGATAATTTTGGTGAAGTAAAAGAGAAGAAGAGAGAGAACCAGAACCAGAAGAGTTTAAATGATTTCTAAGAATATTTCGAACCTGTCTCAGCACAAGCAAAAAAAGCGAGGAATACCTGCAAGTTCAAAAAATGAACAAAAATTGCTAATGGCTCCAAAAAATCAAAAAAAAATATTTTTTTAACAATGTGGTCCTAAAAAAAAGAATTAAATTGTCCAGCTACGATGATGTTGATAAATCAGTGTTGTTTTGGTTTGAACAAGTTCAAAAATACAATAATGTTACAGTGAGTGGCAATGATATTCAATAAAAAGGAAGATTATTCAAACATCGTTGATTTTTTATTTAATATTGAAAATATTGTAATTAAAAAATGCAATACAACAAACATCTATTTCTGATTTTTTCAAATAATTTTTATTTTGTTAACCATTTGTTTCCTTTTTGTTTAATAAAATTCTAGAAACCAAAATTTTTTTGTACATCTTTCTTAATGGGATTTAGATTCAACGAGCAGGATAATTTCCGCCCGACTTGCTCTTCATATCGAGGTTCGACTGTACATTATAAATTATGAATTTAAATATTTTAATATTTTTTGTCCATGGGACTTCAAAATTTTAGTAATAATAATAACAATTAAAAACTTTTTATTTGCTTTTGTTAGCTTTTTATCAGACTTGTTTATAAGTCACATTTTTAAGTCTAAGTCACAAAAATTTTTATCAACACCTGCTTCATCAGGACCAGTTGAAAGATTTTTTTTCTAAATCTGGTTACATTAACAGCCAGGAATTTGGAAACAACAAATTTATTGGTATCAAATATGGATTTATTAAATCATTGAGTTGACTTAAAAAAAAATTTAAGTCATTGACTTGACTTGACTTTAGACTTGTGACTTAAAAACAAGTCTGCTTTTTATCTATTATTATGAAAAAAATATAGATTTTCTGACAGAAAATATACTCTTTTAAAAACCGACTTGAATTTTAGAATAAAACCTATTTCAAAGTTATGCCTTCACAAAAAAAATTGGCCGCGGCCGGTCCAAAATACGGCCAGTCATAAAAACGGCCATGGACCGCCAATTTGGACCGGTCGGCGGCCAAAATTGGCGGTTTTAGGAACGGACATTCTTGTCAAACAGTAATCCATGAGTATATTAGTGAAATAAATGAAGCTAAAGAAAAAAACAAACAACTGTTTCTTTGTTTATTGACTTTAGGAAAGCATTTGATGTTATTGATTCAAATTTATTACTTTTAAAACTTTTTCACTATGGTTTTGATAATTCTTCTTTGGGTCTTCTTTCAAACTATTTTGAAAATAGAAGTCAGATAGTTAGAATTGGATGTGAAATGTCTAATCCAGTAAAATTAAAATTAGGTGTCCCGCAAGGATCTGTCCTGGGTCCACTGCTATTTCTTATTTTTGTTAATGATTTACCATTTTTATTTAAAAATTTAAGTATCAAAATGTTTGCAGATGATACAGCAATAAGTATCTCTGAAAAAGACCTTGAAACAACTTTGAATGAATGGTGTATTTTTAACAGAATTGATATAAACTCGTCAAAAACTTTTTGCATGATTTTTGAAAATAGGAAAAAATTATATCCAGATAAGATTAGAGTAGGTAATGAAGACATATCAGTTGTAAAGGAAATCTGTTTATTAGGCTTCATAATTGATCAAAATCTTAATTTTACCAAATTTGTATCTAATTTATCAATTCAAGTTAATAGGAAATTATTTTCTATCAAGAGAATTTTCTATCTTGTTACTTCAGTAAAGATCCAGTTTTTTAAGACCTTTATCCTTCCGTATTTTGACTATTGCTCTACGCTTTTATGCTATTTTTCAAAAGAAGCAATAAATAAATTAGCTAAAAGTTATTATATCTCTATCATAAAACTTTTAAATGTTAAGCTTGAAGCAAACAGTTTTAATGAAATAAATAACACTTTAGAAAAGTATGGTCTTATTCATTTCAACATTGAATTTTTGAAAGGATGCTAACTTTCTCTTATAAATGTCTATTATATTTCAATTCTCCGCTAAATCTTAAAGAAAAATTAAAGAAAAATAAAAGAAAAATGACTCAAGAAATTTGAATTATATTTTAAGGAACAACAATAACCTTATTGAATTATTGGCCAAATCAAAAAGTGGAAAAAAAAACATTTGAATATTTTTATTCAAGATTAATAAATTGCTTTGTGATCAAGAGATCAATGTTGAAGTTTTCAACGTTTAAGCTTTCAATTTTCAATAACATAAATTTTTATACCGTAAACTCGGGTATATAAACTTTAAATTTCTATTCAATTTGTTTGTAATTTAAATTTAACCGCATGCGCTAAAGCCAAAAAGAATTACATAAAGTTTTACTCATAAACGCATAAATTTTTACTAATAAACGCAATTTAATTTAATTTAATTTTTGATTTTTCGCGTTTATATGTGAAGATTACCTGCTGTTAAAGTGCAAAGTTTGGGCTTTACCACGCAACTAAACCGTAATCCGACCTTTAACGCTAAAAATTAAATTCAATTTTTTTTAATTTTTTTTAACATGGTCCTCTACGGAATAAACGCATGGCGTTTTTAAGTTGTTTGTGGATTAGCCGCTGCGTTTATATACCCGAGTTTACGGTAATTTTTTTTTTATTTTTAATATATATATTTGTATTTTTAATAATCAATTAAATAAATGAAGTGTTAATCAGTCTCATGAGGCATGGGGCACTAGCCTGTTGATTAACCTTGAATATTAAAAAAAAAAATTATTATCCTTTAAAAACCGACTTGAATTTTAGAATAAAACCTATTTCAAAATTATGTTTTCACAAAAAAATTTGACCGCGACCGGACCGCTGAAACGGCCGGTCCAAAATACGGCCAGAATAAAAATTTTTTTAATTTTCAAAAAAAAAAAGTGTTTTTATTTTTCTTATTTTTTTAAGATGAATTTTTTTAAAGAGCATTTTGTATAAAATAAATTTTTTTAAATATTTGTATGTTTATAAAATTAATTTTCTCTAAATACGAGACAGATAAAAATTTTTATTTTGGCCGCCATTTGGACCGGCCGTATTTTGGACCGGCCGCCATTTGGACCGGCCGCCATTTGGACCGGCCGCCATTTGGACCGGCCGCCATTTGGACCGGCCGCCATTTGGACCGGCCGTATTTTGGACCGGCCGCCATTTGGACCGGCCAAAATTGGTCGTCAAAAAGAAACTAACAAAAAATTCTTACTTTGCAAAGACTTGATCATTTGAAGTTGGTTGTGATGAGCTTGATCCATGGCACTGTTGTTCATCTGCTGCTGCATCATGAACTGATGCAACTGTTGTAACTTGGCAATATTTTCATAATTCTGATAATTGGAGTACGAATTTTGCAAGGAACTAAAATTATCATAGAAAGAAGATTTGACGCCAGATTGAGGACCGTTGATGCCAATCGCTGGCGACAACGACCGGCTCAGATTCGAACTAAAATCGCTGAGACCGCCAATGCCAGAAGACGCATTGTTGGCGGCGGCTATGTGATCGGTGAGAGATATAATGGCCGGATCGTCCGGCCAGTAGCTGCTCGAGTTCGAGCTGGCCATGTTTTTGCTGTACGAGTTCGACTGGCTCGACTGAACAAAATTGTTTCCGAAGCTGATGTTGGCATTGGGAAATATGGACTTGAGAGCGTGCAGGTTGCCGTTCGAGCCCATGTTCTTGTTTTGGACAAAGTTGTTCATTGATGGCGTTGACGAGGCGCTGTTGTTCACTGACGAAGAAGCGGACGAGTTTGTCGAGGTGGAGTTAGATGAGGGCGTAGATGATGACGAGAGTTTTGTGTGGGCAAAGCCGGGCGGAGGAACTATGGCGTTCGCTTTGTGGTTCAGGTGGAGCAGAGAGTTCAGGGTGGGCAGAGGCGCTGAGAGCGGGTTGGCCAGCAGCGGGTTGTGTTGCATTGAGAGAAGTGACTCTAGTGACGGGTTCGGATAAGTCGTGTGTGAAAGATCTGATTTGAAGAGTTGTTTTTGAAGGTATTCCAATTGGGTTGGATTTAGAGCGGCGTTTTGATTGAGCGAAGTGTTGACCGGCGGTCTTGGCGGCCCGTAGTTCATTCCGTTTGTGTGACCATTTTTGCTGTTGAGACAATTTTCGCTCTGCATCAAGTCCCGCAAAGCGTTCAGTGACTCGCACAATGGGTCAAAGCCCAGATCTTCCTCGTGAAATAGACTATTTTGAGAACTAAACGATTTTTGGCTTTGTTGCTGTTTGCTGAGTAAAAAACTGC